>CAJHNH020004713.1:0-193753 GCA_905116865.2 Candidula unifasciata | reverse complement strand
GCTGGGGTTGGTTCTGCAACGTTCTGTAAAGAATACACAACTTAACCTTAATCATGAGACTGTAGTCTGGTTCCTGGTTCTCTGAGGCTGGTTTTTTTTTTCTATGTTTGAAAGAATGTTTGTAGGTAAGGCTGCAACCCAACAAATCCCATCGACTTCTGTATGCAGTGTAAATTCTGCTGAAGACAGACATGGGCTGAGAAATCTAGACTGTGACTGGTATCATTTAGATTATTAGTCTAGACAAGAGGATATTTTAACTTGAGTTTGAAGTTTAGAAGATATTTTAGCTGGAATTTGTTTAGAAGTTATTTTAGCTAGAATTTGCAATTTAGATTTTTTAGCTGAAATTTGAAGTTTACAAGCTGGAAATTTAGTTTTAGAAAATATTCCATTAGAGCTTGAAGTCAGAAGATATATTTTAGTTAGGGCTTAAACATATAGAAGATGTTTAATTTCAAGTGGGACTTGAACTGACCCCCCACCAAGCAAGCAAGTAATTTAACTACTGTGCTGCTTTCATAACAGAGAGATTTATGACAGAACATTTGTCAGGGTAAGAGAGAGAGAGAGTGTATATGAGAGCACAAAAATAATGAGATAAATGCAATAATAATGAGATAAATGCAAGGGTGAAGAAATAACAGTTTAAAAAACAGACAAGAGGGCTAGCTAAAACAGACAAGACACACACAAAACACTGGTCATGGCGGTTGGCTGTTGCTTCAAGCAGTGGGTTGTGTAGCACAATGGCAATGCTGGAGATGAATATGGCAGTGGTGGTGAGAATATGGCAGAAACATGTGCAATACATCGCTGATGTGGAATGCAGTTCTTTTGTGAGTGTGTATGTGTGATAAAAACAAAGGACCCTGATCGTGTCAACAGAGCAGAATCCTTTGTTTTTATAGACAAACTGGCACATAATGATTAGGGGGGGGAGGGGGGGTCCAAGATCTTTTCAGCCTTTACTTCCCATGACATTTTCTATGCCCATTGTTTAGGCTTGCTCAGCCTGGCAGCAAAGACCAATTATTAAATAATCCAAAGCCTTTTGGCTGGCCGGCCCAGTGCAGTCAATGCAAAATGTTTTCATAGCTGACCTGGCCACTGGACTAAATGGCACTCGAAAAATGTGGTCTACACCAAATTTGTCACCTTTACTTCCCAGGAGATGTCCTGGCACCCATTTCAGGCCAGATCAACCTGGGAGCCAGTATTAATTATAAAATCCTTCTAGGTATGGATTTGAACTCAATACCTACAGGCAAGTAGACAATGGTAATATAAACATTAAATATTTTTACCCTGAACAGTGGCAATGTGGTGACAACTGTGGTATTAAGTATAACATTAGTTTGGGTCAGAACAAGACAAACACACATTGTTTGCAACAAAACTTCTTCTTCTTCTTAGTGTTTACTGACTGTTAAATGCAGAGAAAAGTTCTGATTGTTTGCCCACTTCTGATGTGTGGTCTCATCCAGAATTTGAGTTTTGCATACACATTCATTTTTCAGATCTGGTGCCTATTTGTATGCAGGCTGTTGGTTCATTGCCTCTTAGGCAGTGCACTCTGACTTTAAAGGAAACACCCCTAACTGGTAGACTTTTATGACATGCTTGTTACTAGGGCAGTGGGTCTATCCCTTTTCCCCCCACAGAGAGTATTCATTCATGCATAATCCTATTGTGTCATATTTCACACAGAGCTCACAGTATTTTCCTCCATTCCATTCTATCCTATGCAATCAGTTCAATATCAGGGTTGGAATCCAGTCCAGCAGCTTTGGCCTCTCTCATCAACTTTCATCTTAGGGTTTCTTTTGGGCGTCTTTATGTTTACTCTGTGCACTGCGGTAATATAATAATGCCACCTAATGTTCACTCGTGCACTGCGGTAATACAATCATGCCACCTAATGTTTACTTAAGCACTGAGGTGATACAATCATGCCACCTAATGTTGACTTTTGCACTGAGGTGATACAATCATGTTTAACTCTTTGAGTCCCAGAGGGTTTAGCATCACAGGCCCAAGGGGTAGTCAAAAGAGATGTAAAATCGGCGCATGATGCGTTCATTGGGCTTCTAGGCAGTAACCTATGAACGTATGATGCGTTCCTTGGGACTCAAAGAGTTAATGTTCACACGTGCATTGAACTAAGGTGATACAATCATGTCGCTTAATGTTCACTCGGGCAGTGAGGTGATACAATCATGCCACCTAATGTTCATTCATACCCTAAGGTGATAAAACCATGCCACTTAATGTTCATTCATACCCTAAGGTGATAAAACCATGCCACTTAATGTTCATTCATACCCTAAGGTGATAAAACCATGCCACTTAATGTTCATTCATACCCTAAGGTGATAAAACCATGCCACTTAATGTTCACATATACACTGAGGTGATACAATCATGCTACTCAATGTTCATTCATGCACTGAGGTGAAAATCATAAAGCCTGAAATTCAGTAGGTGAGGTGATACAATCATTTGACTGATGCTCATTCCTGCATGAAAGTGCTTGAAACAAACAAAATAATTATTCTTGTGTGATGTTCCAATAATACTGTGTAATATCCACTCCTGCACAGAAGTGATACAATCAAAACGCTTAATATCCATTTCTGCATGGAGGTGATACAATCAATACCATTTTATGTCGATTCACATGTGGAGGTGAAACAATCATACAGCATAATATCCACTTATGCATGAAGGTGATACAATCACATCATTTGATGTTAACTCCCATATGGAGCTGATAAAATCACAAAGCTCAATATCCATTTCTGCATGCAGTTGATACGATCAAACAAAGCAACTACAGCACATTTGTTACCAATCATTTTTCTTCTTCTTCTGCGTTCATTCGAAGATGTAATTGCGTTGTGTCCCTTTACAGCATGGCTGCGAAATTTGCACCTTTCGGCCAATACATCCGACTTCTGCGGGCATTTGTCGACAGGGTTAGCCTTCCCGGTTACCAATCATTCATGCTGTGTCCAAATATTTAAAAAAAAATTCCTAGAAAAAATGTCTGTGTAAATAAAATACAACAGCGATCAAAGCAAATTCACTTTGTGTAAATATCAAACAATAATTGTTCAAATATCATTTCCATATATACACAAGAAAAAAACCAAGTATAAGAAAATTGTCAAAATAATTCCATAAATAATGAGAACAACGCAAACTTAAGTTGAAAAGTCCCTGAAAGTTTGCTTCATCACGTCACAAGCTGCTCTGTATACAGAAAAAATAAACTGGTGATGTCCTACAATGGAAGGTAGCTACAATGTATCAAATGCTAACTATGGGTGTTTCTAAACCATCCAAAGTGCAAATCCAACCCTGGTAAATGTTGACGACTGAAACTAGCATCGAAGCTACAAAGCTGTATACAAGAACCATAGCTTCTCACCTGGGGATGCAGGAGTAAAAGGCAATAAAAGGGATGACCAGCTGGCAAGTAATGCACCAATGCAAATGGGAAGAAGTATGGACAGAGCTGATATCCTCAAACCTGCACAGACTAGGCTGGGGAAGGAAGGGGGGGGGGGGGGGGGAGGATAATGCTGAATTTTTGCTAACACAACTGTATGGTTAGGTTAGTTACGTATCCTTTACATGACGTTGCAGAACCAACCCCAGCAGCCCCTGGCTGTTGTGTGGTTTCTCTAGGCAAATTTACGTCCAGTAGTTTACCATTGTTTTTCTGGACAGTCGGCTTTCTTGACACCACTGTCGAAACCAACGCAAGGCGCATGGCCCGCAGCTGGGATCGAACCCGGCATTACGAAGCATTCGCATCGACTTAGACAACTGTATGACCTGGGAGTAAAGCTTAGTGAAGCACGTCTTCGAGGTCAAGACAGGAGACACTATAACTAAATGGGAACAATCAGCAGAGGTACCTTGAAGAGGCTGCTGTATCAGAGGAATGAGCACACATGGGAATGCCCAACGTTCAGTGATGTAAAATGTGATAACACAACTTCTCACATCTTATGTCAACAACAAGCAAGCAGTATAGTCTATAGACAACACCTGTCTCAGGGCACACAGACACAACCCTATCAAATACTGCCTTTTCCCCCGCAGGTTCCGAGACCTCATTGTGGGGGAAACAAGAACACACCCATTGGCTACCCACAAAGCATGCCGTAAGAGTCAACTAATTCGGAGCACCTTCGAAGTTAAAGTGCCTTAGAGGCGAGACCCCCCCCCCCCCCCCCCATACCCGTTGCAGGCAGGACTGGTGTATTTATAAAAAAATATAAACAGTACATGCCTTAATGGGGTGTAGAAAACATGACTATGAGAAAGCAACTTAACATTCCAGCTACTATGACTTTTCAAGACAACTCATGAGGTAATAAGAGCCCCATTTCAAAAGGGCATTCAGTAAAAGTAGTGGACCCTTTTTTTAGGCATATAGGG
Source organism: Candidula unifasciata (assembly GCA_905116865.2). Lineage (NCBI taxonomy): Eukaryota > Metazoa > Mollusca > Gastropoda > Stylommatophora > Geomitridae > Candidula > Candidula unifasciata. Next base: position 189,301 of record CAJHNH020004713.1, on the reverse strand, counting down.
CTAGACCTATATACTGCAGACAAATCTTTACTTGGTGAGTGATGTGCTTTTAACATCATGTCAGTATCCTTTACTTCCCAGGACAGTAGCTGGTACCCATTTTTGCCTGGGTGGACCTGGCAACAAAGGTCAATTCAAACCCCCCGAAAATCTAACTCATGAGGTAGCATTAGGAAAACGTCAAAATGACAATACAAACATTTCTGCAGAACAAACACTGTCTGAGGTTCTGAAGTGTGTGGGGGAGAAACAATCAAAGAATACATGCAGCAAAATAACTTATGCACACATTAGCAGAGGTATCGATCAACAGAAACAAGTCCGACCTGAATTCACTTAACAATTTGCATGACAAAGCATCAGATATGACCTCACATGCATGCATTCTTTGTGTATGTGAATAATATCAGCAGCTGAAAACATGTTTATGAGTCAAAGCATTATAGAGACATTTACTACTCTGTGTGAATGACATGTTGAGCATTGCAACCAGGGGACATCACTGTTAACCACACCTTTGCAGGTGTGGTGTCAGAACTTGAACAATCTCTGCATGGATAAAGTAAGAGATTTAAAAAAAAAAAAACTACCAAAGTTTTTAATTAGCAATCATGACTGATGTCATTATCAGCGTAATATCTTTAAAAATTTGTTCTCAGAAAATAGTCCTTGAAAAATATAAACAAAAAATCACAACATCTGAGATGAGATATGTAAGAAACAACTGCGGGAAAATCAAGAAGAGACAAGAGTCACCAATGCACAGTACTGACTTCATAGAACAACAAAGACCAAACTGTTTGGTCACCTGGTCAGAATGGAACAAAATCTGCCAGTAGTTAGAGCGTACTATATGAGAACGGCAGGCTACAAGACAAGAGCCTGACCAAGAAAGAGATGGGTTGAAGAAGAAGAGACTAAAGAAATTCAGTATGACAAAACACAAGCTACACAGTAAGCAAAAGACAGGAGACTACATGTAACTTCTCCCTGTGGCAAAAGCAGTAAGACAAAAGAGGAAGATTCTTAACAAAAACAATTTGCATGGTTTTGAACAACAGATCAACATCATGGCACACGGGTAGTAACCCATAAATGCTCTGCTCCTCTTCTAACCCAAGTCTGAGTCCGAATAAGCTCAGCACAGTGCACAGGCTCTGCAGCACCGGCGCGGATCCTGAAATACTTAGGGTAGATTTTGAACTAGGCTTCTCTTTTTTATTCCCAACTGCCAAGGGATTTTTCCATGTGCGCAACAATGCACACAGGCGTCCAATCTGACTACCCAGAGACCAGAGGGAATTACTAGAAGTCCAAGTCCACGTGAAAAAATCCCATCCCTTACCAGGGATTAAAACTGGAACCTTTAGCGCTTGAGGCGGACACCATGCCTCGAGACCATGCAGCCCCCTCAAATTTGCATGGGTAAGGTGTTGTAGCCTTCAACTGTTCTAATTCTGCTTGACAGCAATTACTAACACCATAAAATGTAATATGATAAGAGCTGCAACCATGTGACATCACAGCTGATGTCTTTATAGGTGTGGTGTCAGAACTCAGGTAATGTCCGTATGGATATCATAACAGGTAAAAGGGAAATTCTATACGAAAGTTCTTTAGATAAGAACATAACTGATAGAATTATAGCCATCTTTGATGTTATAATAAGAAGAAAGCATACTGTCTTTTTCTTCTGTATTCACCCACAAATAGGCAGCTGGTACATTACATTGTGGTCGTCAGTTATGCTGTGATATTTGCATTTTTTGTTCTCACACAATTCAGACCAGGCTCTCGGTAAATACTCTTACCATTATGTCACCATGGTCAATGGCAGAAAAGAAACACTGACAATATTAATATTGCAAATAACAGTTCCAGAAAAAAAGCGTTAAGAAAACAATTTTACATTTCTTCAATATGAAAAAAGCAACTCGTTTTCTGTAAGCGACATTCTTTCTTGGAAAGAAAGTTAAGTGGCCTTATTCTCACCCAGACGAACATACAAATAAATACATATAAATATACGTAACCCTTATAAACCTATCAATGCTTATCCTATAAAATAGGTAAGAAAAACATGGAGGAGTACAGAAACACATTCGAGGTCAATGACACATGACAAACACAATGCAATTTGAGTTAGGCCTTGAAGTAAGAAAAGGCCCTCCATATTTCAAAACATCAATCAACACTCAGTGAGTTTAGTGCTCACTATCATACTGGCTGCTTTTACTTCCCAAAATAGTTCCCAGAACCCATTTTAGACTGGGCAAATTGAGAGAAAAAAAAACTTCTTTTTTTTGGGTGCGGGGGGGATGCTCAACCACAAGACTACTAGGCTCGCAGGCAAACAACATCCTCACATCCCCCAAGTCAATCTGTATCCACATCCCCCAAGCCTATCTCTACCCACATTTCCTAATCCAATCTTTACCCACACCAATCTTTACCTGAACATTATTTTATATGTTACACTCTAATGCTGAAAACAAAACCTGAGAAAGGCAATGAAATCATGCCAACTATATGACAGCTGCCTTCTAATGTCACATGTGAAAGTGTTGTATAAAACATTGCCTCTCTGGCATGTAACAGAACTCAGAACAGAACAAACACAGGCATGGGGATTGTGTGAAATTGTACAACAGTTGCCCTGGAACCCACCTGGGTGAATGAACACGGTTAGCTGCTGGGGTAAACAGTTGCATAAATGAGAATAAATTGTCAGGTAATCCCAGTTCCAACTTTCTAGCAACTAGTTCACCCACCTGTTATTGAATGTCAATGAGTCTTTTCTTATCCCCCTGCCCCCGCCCCACCTTACAACCAGTAGGTCCTGTAACCCACACACAGAAAGTAACTAAACAAATAAAGCAATTCTTTCTAGCATTAGTCTGTGTCATGTTTAATTACTACTTGAGGACAATGTGCATATGATCAAATGTTAGACAACTGGTCGTGTGACTCATAAATTCCATGCAGTGTCATGATGTACAACTGGTGACAATAAGAAAATATACTGACTGAAAAGCTCATTTACTGAAATCTATTTCTGTACACCTGAGTGTGAAAAGGAGGGAGGACTTACCTGGTCACCCAAAACACTTTACAGGAGCTCTGGAAAAACCCAGAAAAGTGAAAAGAAAAACACTTGTGCTACAAGTGTCTTGGAATCAAACAGTCACTGTGACCCCTGATGCCAAGCAGGAGCTTGGTGGTAATATCAAGACAATGTACAAACCACTTAACCTTGCCACAAGTTTCTTGGATGAAAACTAGTAGTCATGAGTACCCTTTGCTCTACCTTAACTCACTGGACCATGAGCAATATGTGATGTGTAACTGATCTGTAAAAGCCACCGTAAAATGTGCTTTCTAACCTATTTTTCCACTTTTTTGGTCAGACAAACTAAGGAAACCTGGCCACTTGCATTTAGCCACTGGGAAAGCCATGCGCCTGTGACATTTCATAGTGATTGTTGGCCAAACTGGGACTGAAAGAGTTTAAGAAGCTTCCCAGAAACCAACCAGATGTGTTTTGCAGCTGCAACCAACTGCAATAATGCACCACGAAGAGTTTACCATTGTATTAACACCAAGACAACAAAGCAGCCACATTTACTCCTGCATGATTGTGTGACTATTAAACAAATACACACAGAATCACAACATTCATACCTTGAAAAGAAATGAGGTATCACTGTTCACAATAATCAAAACTCCAATATCAAAATGAACAGAAAATGTATCAATGCACTTTTACAGAACCCATTTTCCCCAAGAAAGTACGGATAAAATTAAAATGGTAAATATTTTCAATATTGTTTTGTAATATAAAATATGTGAGTTAAAATGCAGTATCTTCAAATAAAACATATAAAACACACATAAAAAATTATTTAAAAAAGAAAAATCATCATCAAAAGTATAAAAGCAATATTACAATGAATGATGGGTAGTGAAATGATTAGCTACCAAAATACATGCTTATTAAGCAAGAACAGATAACATTCATTAGTGTGGGCACAAAAAGCATAATAAATTTAAGAACCTGAGGCCAAATATGATGAAGCAAATGATAACCTGATGATATTATATACAATAAAAAATCTATGCTTCACAGCGGGTTTGTTTCTTTAGGAAAACCAACAAAACAACACACTAACAAACTTGCAGAAACCATTCATTTTTGGTATCAATGAAACACAGTTTACGAAGACAAGCCAATAGCATACATAGTAACACACAGTACGCTGCATTAGGACAAGCTCAGCCCAGACAGACATAAACATTAAACTGCACACAAGCAAGCGGTAACAGGACAAGTCAATGCTTATTTAACAGCAGCAACAAACAACACTACAAAGCATGCTATTTAGTTTGACGTTGGGTCTCCCCAGAGAAAGTAGGTCACGTTCTAGTCATAACTTTTTTTGGACTGGTCTACTTTCACAAGAATTATGGGTATGTCGCTCTGTTCTTTGCTTTCTGGCTTGTCTTGCATTTACGTTTTTCTTCAGAGAAAGAGAATGCTTGTGACATAGGTTGCAGCACTTTCTAGGTAGGGGTTGTGTGTAAGACCCAGTTTCTCCATGTTTTTGTAGTGTTAAAAGTGCTGGCATGCTGAAATATAGACCATGCAATTTCAACGACATTGGAGAACACCCCCGTCACCTTGTGCCAAGATTGGATGACTCAAGGTCGACCAATCAGAAGTGAGCTATTGTGTATATGGGCGGTCGGTCTCTGAGGCTTACAGGGAAAAGCGATCCCATGCTGACACAGTCATGTCAGCGGTGAGGAAACTGTCCAATAAGTAACCAAATACATGTCGGACAGGTAGTATCCCCAACTTACAGAGATTCTCACTCACACAGGGCTGCAGGTGACACCAGGCTGGTGTAACAGTTATGGGTGCCCCAATTACAACTTCCCTAGAGGCTAAACTGAGTATGTACCCTTTTGGCTGCCAAGCAAAGTGAGCTTTTTAAATCTTAGAGTGGTTAAACCTTCAAGCAGTATTTCATAAAAGGGGGTGGGGGGCAGGACGAAATAGAATGGTAGTTACAGTTCTAAAGTCTACAGCAATTATTTCTGATAACCCGAGGAGTATGCTTGCTACATTACAGCTGCTGTGTTGCACACCTGCTAAAATGCTTTTCACGCACATGCAATAATCAGGACCAGTTTAATTTTAGCCCACCTTGTACACAACCCCTACAGACAAATCAATCTTGCACACGACCCCTACATACAAATCAATCTTGTACACAACCCCTACATACAAATCAATCTTGTACACAACCCCTACATACAAATCAATCTTGCACACAACCCCTACTTACAAATCAATCTTTTACACAGCCCCTACTTACAAATCAATCTTGTATGCAACCCCTACATACAAATCAATCTTGTACGCAACCCCTACATACAAATCGATCTTGTACGCAACCCCTACATACAAATTAATCTTGTACACAACCCCTACATACAAATCGATCTTGTACACAACCCCTACAGACAAATCAATCTTGTACACAACCCCATACAGACAAATCAATCTTGTACACAAATGACAAATCAATCTTGTACACAACCCCTACAGACAAATCAATCTTGTACACAACCCCATACAGACAAATCGATCTTGTACACAAATGACAATCAATCTTGTACACAACCCCTACAGAAAAATCAATCTTGTACACAACCCCTACAGACAAATCAATCTTGTACACATCCCCTACAGACAAATTAATCTTGTACACAAATGACAAATCAATCCTGAACACAACCCCTACAGACAAATCAATCTTGTGCACAACCCCTACAGACAAATCAATCTTGTACACAACCCCTACAGACAAATCAATCTTGTACACAACCCCTACAGACAAATCAATCTTGTACCAACCCCTAGAGACAAATCAATCTTGTACACAACCCCATACAGACAAATCAATCTTGTTCACAAATGACAAATCAATCTTGTACACAACCCCTACAGAAAAATCAATCTGTGCACAACCCCTACAGACAAATCAATCTTGTACACAACCCCATACAGACAAATCAATCTTGTACACAAATGACAAATCAATCCTGTACACAACCCCTACAGACAAATCAATCTTGTGCACAACCCCTACAGACAAATCAATCTTGTACACAACCCCTACAGACAAATCAATCTTGTACACAACCCCTACAGACAAATCAATCTTGTACCAACCCCTAGAGACAAATCAATCTTGTACACAACCCCTACATACAAATCAATCAACTTCATACAGACTGAAATCCATACTTACAAAACTAACATGAAAAAACATTCTACACATGACAAGTCTTCTTATTCTTCTTCTTAGAATTGCACAGCTGTAATCTCTGGTGTTAAGTTCTGATGGTTCATCCATTTCTGGACTTTGGTCTTGCTCCAGAACTTGAGTTGTGTGTGCATATCCACATTAAAGATTTACCTTATCTGCATGCAGACTGTTGGTTCTTCACCTCTTAGGCAAAATAAGACACGTCAATACATTAAAAAATCTAATCACAAAAACAATTAGATAAGATGGCTGTCTTGAACTGTACGTACTGGAAATAAACACTCGCAGTGATTTCTAAATGAAAAAAAAAAAAATAGAAAAGTACATTACAGAAAGCCAGGGGATCATATACGTCTGACACAAGAAAACATAACAACAAATTTACAGCAAGCGGATACCATATATTGACGCCACATGTATGAGACAACATTATGTTGATCATCAGCAATTGCACAATGCAGACGGCAGTTACACACACCTACGACACCAACATCATGGTGTAAAAAAAATTAAGCAATGAAGTGATGAGGAAAATATCGTGACCTCCCTGAGACACAAGTATAGCAGACAATTCTGCAATAATCTGCGGAGTAAACTCCATAAATGCAATCAGTTTAAACACACAAATGCAGTCAATTCAACGCAAGCAAATTTTAAACAAAAACAGCAGGCTTTCCCGCATGAACAAAAAAAAAAGATATCAAAGAAGATATGTACAATCAAGAGTATACAGTCATAGTATCTGAAATGTGCCCTGTCTGGAGTATACACCTTGTGTATGCCGTCAGCGTTTACCTGTCACAGTATTTGAAATCTCTATATGTTGTGTGAACCTAAAGTATATCTGACAAAGTATTTGAAACCTCTATATGCAGTGTAAACCTAAAGTATACCTGTCACAGTATTAAAAACCTCTACATGCAGTGTAAACCTAAAGTATATCTGTCACAGTATTAAAAACCTCTACATGCAGTGTAAACCTAAAGTATATCTGTCACAGTATTAAAAACCTCTACATGCAGTGTAAACCTAAAGTATATCTGTCACAGTATTTGAAACCTCTACATGCAGTGTAAACCTAAAGTATATCTGTCACAGTATCAAAAACCTCTACATGCAGTGTAAACCTAAAGTATATCTGTCACAGTATTAAAAACCTCTACAAGCAGTGTAAACCTAAAGTATATCTGTCACAGTATTTGAAATCTCTACATGCAGTGTAAACCTAACGTATGTCACAGTATTAAAAACCTCTACATGCAGTGTAAACCTAAAGTATATCTGTCACAGTATCAAAAACCTCTACATGCAGTGTAAACCTAACGTATATCTGTCACAGTATTTAAAACCTCTACATGCAGTGTAAACCTAAAGTATATCTGTCACAGTATTAAAAAACATGCAGTGTAAACCTCTACATGCAGTATCAAAAAACCTAAAGTAGTGTAAACCTAACGTATATCTGTCACAGTATCAAAAACCTCTACATGCAGTGTAAACCTAAAGTATATCTGTCACAGTATTAAAAACCTCTACATGCAGTGTAAACCTAAAGTATATCTGTCACAGTATTAAAAACCTCTACATGCAGTGTAAACCTAAAGTATATCTGTCACAGTATTAAAAATCTCTACATGCAGTGTAAACCTAAAGTATATCTGTCACAGTATCAAAAACCTCTACATGCAGTGTAAACCTAAAGTATATCCGTCACAGTATTAAAAACCTCTACATGCAGTGTAAACCTAACGTATATCTGTCACAGTATTAAAAACCTCTACATGCAGTGTAAACCTAACGTATATCTGTCACAGTATTAAAAACCTCTACATGCAGTGTAAACCTAACGTATATCTGTCACAGTATTAAAAACCTCTACATGCAGTGTAAACCTAACGTATATCTGTCACAGTATCAAAAACCTCTACATGCAGTGTAAACCTAAAGTATATCGGTCACAGTATTAAAAACCTCTACATGCAGTGTAAACCTAAAGTATATCTGTCACAGTATTAAAAACCTCTACATGCAGTGTAAACCTAAAGTATATCTGTCACAGTATTAAAAACCTCTACATGCAGTGTAAACCTTAAGTATATCTGTCACAGTATCAAAAACCTCTACATGCAGTGTAAACCTAAAGTATATCTGTCACAGTATTTGAAACCTCTATATGGAGTGTAAACCAAAAGTTTATCTGTCCCAGTATTTGAAACCTCTATATTGAGTTTAAGCCTAGAGTATATCTGTCACAGTATCTGATAGCTGGGTGGCCCCCCCTCTGCCTCTGTTTAACTCTACAAGACTGCTGTCCTGCTTTTACGGTAATTTCATAATCTGCCGCTTAACCTAATTTTCGGTACTTGGCGTACTACGTGAAAAAATGCGTCAAATGCAAGAATGTCAATTCTTGATTGACTGACTCATTCATTCATTTATTCCTGTCAGCATTTGCAATGAGGTGGCCAATATTTTTCTACAGTATTCATGTCCCTGAGACAAATCATGCATGAGTTCGCAAATTAACAATGGAGGCAAAAGGCCACATTCTTGAAAACAGCCTGCCAACCTCAGGCACACTACGCACACGTAAAGCAGACAAATTTGTGTCAACCAACAGTATGTAGCTCAAAGTTTTCAGCGTTTTGAAGTGACACAAAGTAATGAAACATCAGACTTATAATGAATCATCCATTCATGCTGCTTATACACAGGGCCAGTTTTATATGTTTTGGGGTCATTAAAAGCATCAGAAAGCCAGGAAACCCAGTCTTTCCACCCTCTAAAATATTGGACTGTCCTGTGACGTCATCTGAGGTAAGATATTAATAAAGAACCTGCCTCCATTCAAATGCAATATACTGAATCCAGTTAATCTAAAATATGCACTGAACACCCAATGACAAAACTGGCAGCTTAAGTTTAAAATAAAAAACAGTTTAAAACATCAAGAGTCCAAGGTATGAAACAGTTGACTAACATTTCTCTTTTAGAGGATTGTAAGCATCATAGATATTAAGACAGACTATAAACTCATCTGCAATCTGTTAAAAATTCCAACTGAGTTTTATTATGAAATGTCTATTACTGTCCGGTAAACATGGCCTAAAAAGTAATAAAAAAATTTAGCACACGATCAAGTGTTAAGATTTCAACACTATAGTATTTCACTATAGTCGAAAAATGCATCATTACAAACAACTAGTTGTCTAGAAAGTTTGTTTTGGTGGGCTTCTAAACCACAGTGAATCTAATTTATGAAGCTTTTCATTTGTAGTTTTTATCTATATCTGTATACTCTTAAAGCTGTTGCTGACATTTAAGGCATACACATGTGATGATCTCCATTGCTGCTGATCTGCTGCTTTAACCTTTTCACTCAGCAAATGCTTAAAAAAAAAAAGGGCCATGATGCTGTGAGAATTTCAACAACAACAAAATTTGACATAGTTCGTTAATAAATTGTTCTAAAATGTATTTATATTTTTAACATTTTCATTTCAAAATATACAATTAAAACAAGAGCAGAGGGAAAGCATTAAATGGAATACATTTCCCGGACCTAAAACAAATATTTGTCGGGTGAGGCATGCCATGACCCTTGATCTCTATCACTGAGGCTTTTGGGAACATTTTAAGTGACCCTGGCTTTTAAAAAAAAGGCTTAAGGATTCACAAGGAAACCCCTTTAAATCTTATATTCAGTTAATTTATTTTCATCCGGGCCTCCTAAATACTACACAGGATGCACAAAGATTCAATGAAACTACATTTTTCGAAAACAGGTAACTGAAAAAATGGCAATATATCAGCATTTACCGGCTACGTCATAACTGGAAGTGACTAGATTTACCTTTTCGGGACGATAGGGTTAATGTCTATGGTATCCCATGTCATTTACATTTCCTTTTCTACTATCCATCTTTCAGGTTTCTTCAAGTCGTCCAGTCTTATTTTTCCATCTGCTGTCGATCAGAGAGCTATTCTTATTTTTGCCCAAGTGCCAGGAAGCACTCTGCAAGCATTTCTGCTTTCATTCCTGAAGTTCAGTGTGGTTTTTACGCCATAAAACTCAGTATGAATAGAAGTAAAATTCATGTGACCCATTTCTTTTTTTTTTCATTTCTACTTCGGCAAGAAATATGACATTATTCTTTATATTACTGTCCCTCCAGCTACACATTTTGTGGACTCTGACATTGGAAAACTGTTCCTAGCGTGCAATAAATAAAAGAGCTTAAAGAAACTTCTGTTGCTAAACACTATAGAGTAAGGTAATGAAACTATTCCTTCCATTAACGCTGTGAGCTGACTGAACTATGTCTACTGCTGCAAGCTGTAAACTAGTAAATGAAATTGTTACTACTGCTACATGTTGTGGCCTTAGTTAATGAAACTTTTCCTACTGCTACAAGATGTGAATTCAGTGAAATCATTTATTCATATTGCTGCACACTGTAGACTTAGCAAATAAAACTGTTACTACTAATACACATTGTGGACTTAATTAATGAAACTTCTCCTACCATTACATCTTGTGAGCTGAATGAAACTATAAATAAATAATAGGTGTAGATTTGGTAAAGTAAACTGTTACTACTGCTACACACTGCGGACTTAATTAATGAAATTGTGACTACTGCTATATGTTGTGCACTTCATTAATAAAATTGTGACTACTGCTATATGTTGTGCACTTCATTAATGAAACTGTGACTACTGCTATATGTTGTGCACTTCCTTAATGAAACTGTGACTACTACTATATGTTGTGCACTTTATTAATGAAATTGTGACTACTGCTATATGTTGTGGACATCATTAATGAAACTGTGACTACTGCTATATGTTGTGGACATCATTAATGAAATTGTGACTACTGCTATATGTTGTGGACATCATTAATGAAATTGTGACTACTGCTATTTGTTGTGGACATCATTAATTAAACTGTGACTACTGCTACACACTGTGGACTTAATTAATGAAATTGTGACTACTGCTGTATGTTGTGCACTTCATTAATAAAATTGTGACTACTGCTATATGTTGTGCACTTCATTAATGAAATTGTGACTACTGCTACACATGAAGAACTTAATAAAATTGCAACTATTGCTACATGTTTTAGACCTAGCAAATGAAACTGTTCCTATTGCTATGCGCTCTGAACTTACTAAATGAAACTGCTGCTACTTCTGTGCATTGTGAAATTGTGTAAAGCTAACTACAAGTACTGAATGATTCCATGGTGTTGTGGAGTCACCAAATCTTGAATATATCAGTTAGATCAACATATCGAATGGCACGGTGTACATAATGTTTGCAAAGAAGAGAGTGACAATAGTCTCTCTTTTTACATTTCATGATTTGAGCTTATCTCTAATGAGGTCACAGTTATGCCAATACTTGGTACATTGCTGTAGTGATGATTTACATGCACACAAGTATGGTCAAAGCGCTCTTTGGAAATTTAACGCATGCATTATATCTCATTAGACTATGATAAACATGTGGGGATGTTGTATCATGAGGTCATGGATAGTGCTTCAGTGCACATGGTAGAATGTTTTATATATAATCACTCTTGTTATCTGAATTCACATAACTCCAAAAGTATGATCAGCTGCCTCGAGTGTATGTGATTCGATGACTACTACTTCAATGATATACACACAGCCACCATCACAAACTGCACAATGTGGTGATGGCAAAAAAGCACCTAGCTGTAAGCATCCGACTGATTTTTGGGAATATCAAATATTTCTGCAAACAGCGGCGGCAAGTTGCCACGATGCCACTGCAGGCGATACCAGCGCAGAAGATCATTGTGTGTGGAGCCCAAAGTACGAAGTTCCGGCAGCTTCATGATGACTGATGCAAAGAGATTCTCCTCTGTGGAGTGATTGCGACTGACTTGCAGCTTCAGTGCCTCCACTAAACGATCCTGGATGCGTTCCACCGACTGAGAGTCCGACAACCCTTGGCGATCTGCAACACACACACACACAAACAGAGATGAATGCTTTATGTTTATGATGGGACATTAAAGTTGTATTGAGGTACGTCTTCTTCACATGTATGTATGAATGTGTGTGTGTATATATGTGCCTGAGTGTATATATATGTGTGTGTGTATATATATGTGTGTGTGAAGGCATGTACACACTTCTTCTTCTTTTCTTCTTCGTGTTCACCAGCTGTACACTCTGGCGGAAAGTTCTGGTTGCTCGTCCACTACTGAACTGCAGTCCTGCTCCAGAACCTGAGTGTTGCATGTGCATCAGTTTTACAGATCTCATTCTCTTGAATACAGACTGTTGGTTCCTTGCCTCTCCGGCAGATGCACTCCGACTTCAAAGGAAGCTCCCCAATTAGTCGACTCTTACGACATGCTTTTGGGGAGGCAGTGGGTCTATTCTTGTTTCCCCACAATGGGGCCCCGGAACCCACACAGGGAGCATGTACACACCTGTATGAATGTATGTAAATATGTGATAGTTAGAAGAAAAGGGACAGGCATGATGTTGGAGTGACCAAGTCAATGTGTGTTGCCGAGTGCTGGACAGATCATTGCCTCACTGTGTCCAAACTCAGAATTCATATCCAGCCAACCAAGCGTCCTCAGGAAAAAAAAAAATAAGTCAAAAGACTAAACACTCCCAAGCTTGAGGGGACAGAAAGTGTAAACTAACTGGACAGTATTAAAGGAGAATATTTATAACGCTGGGTCCCACCAGCAAAAAGACTGGTTCTTCTTCTTCCTCTTCTGCGTTCATCCGAAGATGTAATTGCACTGTGTCCGTTTATAGCATGGCTGCGATTTTTGCACCTTGGCCAACACATTCGACTTCTGCGGGCATGAGAACTCTGAGAAAATACAAGAGCTGCTGGCTGGGATGTTTATGTATTTCTACATTCCTTGGCGGTGGCTATCCCCCAGAAAAAGAAGCCACTGACAAGGAATGTAGGAATTTTAAAAAAAACATTGTAGTTTCCATACTCTCAAACAGTCGGGCAAGTAGCTCAACGTGGAAATAACCATGCAAGTGAGCTGTGACAACATAAGAAAAGAGTCAACGGTTAAACCATTGAAAATAAGGAATACATGACACTCCCGCAACATATGGCAGGCCTGTTACTTGCTCCATGACTGGGAAGGTAAGGAACTCTCGCCATGAGGGCAGGTTAATGATAAGTACCAAAGTTAAAATCGTTAGCTTTAATAGTGTTATATGTAGCTGCAACAAAAACCAATTTAAATTAATTTAATTTAAATATTATACTGCTCAGAATTAAATTTATTTGAAGAGCCAACTAATTGTGTAAAGAATCAGATGTTGTTACGGAAAACACAACAACAATATAACATACCTGCAGTTGCTATCACAATGGCTGTGAAGAGCCCTATCTCTGTGTCGTTCAAATTAAGCATATTAAAGCCGCTGCCAACTTCAAACATGGAGCTGACAAAGTCAGGCTGGGGATAACAAAAATCACAGATACAAGTCAGCGAATGCTATAGAGCAGTGTCTCCCAAACTTGTCTTAATCGCGGCGCCTTTTTTCAATTAATATTTCTTTCCGCGGCGCCCGAACCTAAGAAAAAATAGGACTATTCGTACGTAAGAGATTTTTAAAAAAATTATAAAACTCGTGTATCTTCGAATATTTCGCTGTGCCCCTGTGAAGAGGTCGCAGCTCCCCGGCACACAGTTTGGGAATGACTGCTATAGAGGGAAGCGTGGTGGTGTAGTGGCTGGATGATCAACTGCCAGCCAGAGGGTTTAGAGTTTGAATTCGCTGATGAAGGATTTTTAATCCAAAACTGACCCAGGTTTGAGCCAGCATGACATGGGTACCAGGTGATGTCCATGGAAGTAAAGACAGTTGGCCTGATGCTGACCACTCACCCACCGAGGGCCGATTGGTCTATAAAAATACAGGGCTAGCCCTGTATGCCGGACGCACTGAAAGCAAGAGATGGGTTACTTCACCCACACTTCTAATTACAACACATGCCCTCGGCAGCAGCAAAGAAATCAAGTAGAAAAGAATCCCACTATGAAATAAAACAAGATCAGCACTTCCATGGTTTCGCCTTTACTTTTCATCAAGTCTGTTTTCTATTTAATAATTAAAAAAAAATTTTTTTTTTTTAAAAAAGGTGTCTTTTTCAGTAGCATTGAAAACAACGTGCATAAAACTGTGTGCCGGTACTGTGTCAGGAATTAGCACCAAAATCTTTGAAATGCCATTTACCCTCTAAATACGTAAGCTTGCTCTGAGGAGGGTGTACGTATATATGTGCGTGTCTGTATGTTGGTGGGAAGGGGGGGGGGGGTGTATGTTACCATAAACAAGTGGGGGGAGGTTGGGAAAAAAGCCAAGTGTGTTCCCCATCCAATGCCAGCCTCTTACAGGAAAAAAAATGCAGTAGACAGAAAACAATCCAGTTCTGCCCATAATGAGGCACTCTTACTAACCACCTGGACCTACCGAATAAACCACAGCTAGCTCCTCCCTGGATATGGAGCTTCCATCTTCAAAGACAATGACATTCTCCTCCTTGTTGATCATCCGAGACATGCGAGTGAGCCACACCTCAAAGAAGCCTGTTTTGATGAGAATGAGTTGATCATCCTGGGAGAGGTCCGCAAAGTCTGAAACAAGCAACAGTGAGAGTGACTGAAGGAAAGAAGAAGAACTGACATCCCTGCCCATACGACATTCCCACACATGCACCACCTCCTTCCTCAGCAGCCAAGGAAAAATCTTTATCTACATTACTGCCCAAATAGGTGTATGACTCCTTGTCCTGGAGTGGGGTGCCCTCAAGAGAAACCATATTACTATTTGCCTGATTTATTCTCATTATCTTTGTCTTTCCTTTATGGATTTTCAGACCAAGCTGTAGTGATCTCGCATCAAGTATATTTAGTTTATCTTGCATCTGATTCCGTGAATGGGATAGAAGAGAAATATCATCAGTGAAGTCCAGATCATCAAGCATCAATCGTACTAGTTGCAGCCTAATTACAATCTGCCTATGTCTTCTCCTCAGAGTTTAAAATCTTCCGGAGCCTCAGCTCACCCGCTGTTGACTAAGCCTGTGAATGTATAGATTCTCCTTAAATTCAATTTACATTATTCATTTGATCCCGGAGATAAAGCCTTATTACAGGTTTTTCGAAAACAGAGCCTTATGACGAATCTTTGGACCCATCGAAGATGCAAACGGTGGTGAATAGAGAGTGAGAAGCAATAACGAAATTCATAATATGTTTAAATCACCACTGATCACTGGCATCATGAGAACTAATAGATTGAAATGGTGGGGGCATATTGAAAGAATGTCGGATGACAGATAAGTAAAAACTATATACACAAGGTAGATGAATGGTCGTAGACCACGAGGCAGACCAAGAAGATGATGGAAAGATAATATCTAGACAGACCTGCAATCACTTGGTGTCACCAACTGGCAAGAGAGGGGCAACCAGAGAGATGAATGGAGGCTGGTGATATCTGCAGCAATAAACCTCAAGGGCTCGGAATGCTACAGAAGAAGAAGATTTGATTCAAGAGAGCTTTCACCAAGTATGTTTTATCAAAAAGTAGTTCACTGCCCTGAGGAGTGGCAGCAGCCGATAGTGAAATTTACAGAACATGCAAGACTTTACTGGTGCTCTAGCCTTCTTGCAGGTCTTATCCCTGTTACCAGTTCATCATACAGGAGATCCTTTGGAATGCGACCCTCTTCCATGCGAGAGAGATGTCCTGGCCAACACAGGTGTCTTTTGCTTCAGTAGAAAGTATACTGTTGGCATTCCTGCTCTTCTGAGTACACATTCTTTGGGAACAAAGTCTCCCCATGATACACCAAGAATGCATCTCATACAGCGCTTGTGGAAAGTATTCAATCTTTTTTTCCAGACAAACATACAGAGTTCAAGTTTCACTGCCGTAAAGAAACAAGTCTGCATGCAAGTTTCATAAACTATAATTCTGGTCCAATCTGTAAGCCTTTTGTTTGACCACATCCTTGTTGTGAGTTTGGAAAGCATTGCAGAAGCCTGTTTAGTTCTGAATCTAGAGCAAGATTGTCTTCGATTCAAGAGCCCAGATATTCAAAACCAACAGCTCATGGTGGTAAAGGCTACTGTTTGGTGGGGTTTACCACATTCTTCCCCGATCACCTGCGTTTGTTGAGACTGATGGTCACAGTCCCAAATCTTTAATCAATATCATGGCGGCTGCTTTTACTTTCCAGTACTTTACCTGATACACGTTATAGGCTGGGTCAACACGGCAGAAAGGTTGTTGACACAAATCCGACTCGATGCAGATTCAAACCTGTAGCATCTTGCTGCTACACCACCATGGTTCCCACTTTCTGAAGTATCATCAGCTAATTTGTTTTTAGTTTGTTCTAACATCACAGAACTCATCTTGCTCAAACTCCAAACAATAGAAAAAATGCAGGGTAAAATAGTGTACCCTGTACAAAACAGTCAGCAATGCAAGTAGACAATAAGAATTCCTTGCCTGTTTAAAAAGACAGCAAACTTACAATTAAAACCTTTAAGGTTTAAGAATATCAAATTCCTTGCACCAGGTTTTATCATATTTGGCTCAGTCAACCCGTCTCTCTCCTCTCTCTCTCTATCTCTCTCTCTGTAGAATGGCTTGTCACACAAAGCAGGAACCACAGCTTCAGTGATAATCACCAGGGATTTCAGTAAAACTTGCATCTGTGAACCGAACGATGCAATCCCTTAAATGAACCAATGATCTTGAGAGCATGAGGCAAAAGGCTCCATTTAGCCAAGGAGACCCCGATTTTATCTGAGGGTATAAACTGCTCTCATACTTTTGCAAGTCACTTGATTTAAAATAATAATAAAAACAACTCATAACGTTCCTAGTCAGCTCTTGGACCTTTCCATGAAAACAGCCAGCTAGCTCATGGTTCCCTAAATGTTCCTAAGGTTCTTCATAGTGAGAAAATGGTCACAGTCATCAGCAGTCTACGACCCCAACTTACTGGGCACCCATTCTGAGAATTAAACTACCTCAAAAATGCAAAGACCAGCTTATGGTTCCCTATCAATTACATAGTTTTTCATGTAAAGAAACGTGCCACTGTCCCCAGCAGTCTATGACCCCCACTTATTGGGCACCCTTTCTGAGAACTAAACTACATCAAAAATGCCAAAGCCAGCTTATGGTTTCCTGTCAGTTCCTACAGTTTTTCATATTAAGAAACCTGCCACTGTCCCCAGCAGTCTATGACCCCAACTTACTGGGCACCCGTTTGGAGAACTCCACCACCCCGTGTATGGACGGGGTGATCAATGATGCCAGCTGCTGCCACATGAGGAGTTTCTGCATTTCAAGCTCTTCGTTGCTGAAGTGTAACTGACCTGCAGGTATATGGATTTTGGTCATCTGCGGAGGAAAGGAGACAGATTTTCAAGTTTCATTTACAGTACAACCTTTGCAAGCATTTGGTCGCACCAGTGCAAAATATTAACTTTATTCTATTGAACTCTTTCAGTACCAATCACTCTTTCAGTACCAATCAACTCATCACACGTTTATTGGTTACTTTATACATGGTATATAGGAACCGGGATGGTTAAGCGCCTAGATGTTCACCTGCACATCGAAAGATCATGAGTTCAGGTCCTGGTGAAGCCAGACTTGAAAAAAAAAATTACTTTGGCTCCCAAGTTGACCCAACCGTGAGTGGGTACAAGGTATAGACCTGGGAAGTAAAGGCGGTCAGCGTGATGTTGACCACATCATTCACTGAGTGCCGACTGGTCTATAAAATATAGGTCCCTATTTGTCTGAATACGAATAGGCCAGATCTCTAAGATGGACATGCATGTAAAATTCAAGTTCTGGAACAAAGACTAAAGTTTACAGCTGGTGAATTTCAAGAAGAAGAATATAAATCCGCTGGTCCTGAAAGGGTTAAGAATGAAGGGATCATGTGGAAACTGCTCATCTGGAATCTGATCATGTGGAAACTGGTCATGTGGAAACTGCTCATGTGGAAACTGCTCATCTGGAATCTGATCATGTGGAAACTGGTCATGTGGAAACTGATCATGTTTAAACTGATCAAGTGGAAACTGGTCATGTGGAAACTCACAATCCCCTGAGAATTACAAAAACTGTACCTGTGAACTGAATGACACAGCCCATGAAATGAACCTCTAATCTTTAGAGTACAAAGCAAACAGCTTAACCACTTAGCCGTAGAGACCTCCAAATGAGGCCGCACCACTGAAAACACTTTGTTTCCCAGAAATTAATACCAGCTAATGTTTGCTTAAAAAAATACACTATGACTTGTTTTCTGGGGATGTCTTATTTTTTTGCTTCTTCTTCTTCGCGTTCACCGGCTGTAAACTCAGCGGAAAATTATGGTTGTTCGTCCACTTCTGAAATCTAGTCCTGTTACAGAAACTGAGTGTTGCCTGCATATACATGTCACAGGTCTGACTCATCTGCATGCAGACTGTTGGCTCCTTGCCTCTCAGGCAGATGTACTCCAAGTTTTGAAGAAAGCTCCCAATTAGTCGACTCTTACAACATGCTTTTGGGGAAACGGTGGGCCTATTCGTGTTTTCCCCACAATGGAACCCCGGAAACCACATGAATTTTTGTTTTTTGTTTTTGTTTGTTTAATCCAGACAAAAAAATCTACACTCATGCTTTTACAAAATTCTACATTTGTTTAAATAAGGTCATGTCACCTTCTTCTGGAATATCATCATTAACTCTCTAAATCTCTAATTTTGGCCGGAATTTCTAGTGACTCCATTTCTTGTAGAACAACTGGCATCAGTTTCTCATTCTAGTTGATGATCTCAACTAGGGCTTATTTGTAGGTTAATGCTTACCTTAAAAACATCATTAAAATTGTAATAGGGCTTATTTTTGGGGTAGGTCTTATTTGGGGGGGGGGTCTTATTTTGGAGGGTAAGCCTTATTTTAAGGGTAGATCTTATTGGGGATAGGTTCTATTTTGAAGGAAGGTCTTCTTATGGGGGTTGGGGGGGATGTCTTATTTTAAGAGGCAGGTCTTATTTTGGATAAACACTATTAACTTTATATTTGATAACACTTTATATACTCAACACTCTACAATATTTTATATCTGACCACCGAAAGGTCAAGAGTCAAGAACAGCTTCCAAGAAAACAAACACAAGTTCACAGGAAGCCCACATTCACTTACCAGTGTCGCTGGGTGTTGGACAATGTTTTTGACCTTATCCTCTGTGATGGCACAATGAGCATGATGGGCTTGAGAAATGCAGAGAATGATGTCATAGATGGCCAGCTGCTTGCTCTCCAAGGCAGACTGGTCAAGACTAGAATCACTGGACGTTACACTCTGATCCTCCTGGCTTTTGGACCTTTTAGGGACTCTGCCGTACCTCACAGCTGTCAAATTCAAACTCAAATGTTATCAACATTGCACTGCAGTTCGTTTTCCATGCAGGACTGTGGTCCGCAGGGTCAACACCTCAAGGAACCCACATGTTCAAATCCTGGTGAGCCCCGTGGAACCATAAAGTTATGTCCCCCCCCCCCCCCCAACCCCGACAGTTATGAAGTAACCTGAAGTCCAGACCAGGCAGGGATATTTTAACAACACAAGGTCTGAAACCCGTTCTTCTTCGTGTTGACCTGCTGTAAATTCTGACAGAAAATTCTAGTTGTTTGTCCAGTTCTGGACTTCGGCCTTGTTCCAGAACCTGAGTGTTGCATGCACATCCATTTTACAGATCTAGTTTGTTTGTACACAGACTTGTTTCCTTGCCTCTCAGACAGATGCACTTCCACAAAATGTTTGTCGAAGGGGGAGGATTAGTGGATCTATACTCCTCCCCCCCCCCCCCCCCATACTGGATAAAAATAACAGTGAAACCCACACAAACAAAGACAAATAAGATCTATATCACAACATGTCTTTACTGCCTATGTTTACAGCTGTTTAGCATGGTGTAGGACAGGGGAGAGGGTTCTTGAGCCTGAGGACTTACGGTCGCAAGGCTAGTGCAGACGCCATTAACTTTTGAGGTCATAGTCTATCATTGCTACATGTCATTACCAAGACATAATTCACTGCTATTTGTCATTAACAAGACCTCATTCACTGCTATATGCGATTAACAAGACCTCATTCACTTCTATATGTCATTAACAAGACCTCCCTCACTGCTATATGTCATTAACAAAACCTCACTTACTGCTATATGTCATTAACAAAACCTCACTCACTGCTATATGTCTACAAGACCTCCCTCACTGCTATATGTCATTAACAAAACCTCACTCACTGCTATATGTCATTAACAAGACCTCCCTCACTGCTATATGTCATTAACAAAACCTCCCTCACTGCTATATGTCATTAACAAAACCTCACTCACTGCTATATGTCATTAACAAAACCTCCCTTACTGCTATATGTCATTAACAAAACCTCACTCACTGCTATATGTCATTAACAAAACCTCACTCACTGCTATATGTCATTAACAAAACCTCACTCACTGCTATATGTACTTAACAAAACCTCACTCACTGCTATATGTCATTAACAAAACCTCACTCACTGCTATATGTCATTAACAAAACCTCACTCACTGCTATATGTCATTAACAAGACCTCACTCACTGCTATATGTCATTAACAAAACCTCACTCACTGCTATATGTCATTAACAAGACCTCCCTCACTGCTATATGTCATTAACAAAACCTCCCTCACTGCTATATGTCATTAACAAAACCTCACTCACTGCTATATGTCATTAACAAAACCTCACTCACTGCTATATGTCATTAACAAGACCTCCCTCACTGCTATATGTCATTAACAAACCTCACTCACTGCTATATGTCATTAACAAAGACCTCACTCACATTAACAAGACCTCACTATGCTATATGTCATTAACAAAACCTCACTCACTGCTATATGTCATTAACAAGACCTCACTCACTGCTATTTGTCATTAACAAGACCTCACTCACTGCCATATATCATTAACAAAATTTCACTCACTGCTATATGTCACTAACAAGACCTCACTCAATGCTATATGTCATTAACAAGACCTCACTCACTGCTATATGTCATTAACAAGACCTCCCTCACTGCTATGTCATTAACAAGACCTCACTCACTGCTATATGTCATTAACAAGACCTCACTCACTGCTATATGTCATTAACAAAACCTCACTCACTGCTATATGTCATTAACAATTCCTCACTCACTGCTATATGTCATTAACAAGACCTCACTCACTGCTATATGTCATTAACAAAACTTCACTCACTGCTATATGTCATTAACAAGACCTCACTCACTGCTATGTCATTAACAAGACCTCACTCACTGCTATATGTCATTAACAAGACCTCACTCACTGCTATATGTCATTAACAATTCCTCACTCACTGCTTTATGTCATTAACAAGACCTCACTCACTGCTATATGTCATTAACAAGACCTCACTCACTGCTATATGTCATTAACAAGACCTCACTCACTGCTATATGTCATTAACAAGACCTCACTCACTGCTATATGTCATTAACAAGACCTCACTCTGGGCTAGCATTTCTGCAAAATCATCACTATGTCCCTGTGCTTCTGCTGGAAACAGGGTTGCTAACTGTGTCATGCTGTGTCACAGTCTAGTACTGCTCCCACAGGGCTCGCAGTTTATTCCTCCATTATGTTCTCTCTCACACACACACATATACATATGTACGCACGCACACGGGTTGTACTTTACAACTGTCAAGAACCTTCTTTTGTTGCCTTTTTCTATTTCTATTCCCATAAATGTACCTCCTGTCAACATATTCCAGCTTGATTTCTTTACTCTTATGTCACCAAACATGATATAACTTTTTCTGATATTTCTTTGTCTTAGTAAGAGAACATGCTTCTAAATTATTATCCTGATTAACAATAGGTTTGAGGATTGAGCAACGGATCAACATCATGGCACAAGGGTAGTAACCCATAAGTGCTCCGTTCTTCTTCTAACTCAAGTCTGAGTCCAAAGAAGCTCAGCTCAGTGCACAGGCTCTGTAGCACAGTCTAGGATCCTGAAATACTTTGGAAAGATTTGTAACCCAAATTTGTGCCCGGGCAGCGCCGTTAGGCTACTCTTTTCAATTTCCAACTGCCAAGGGATTTTCTTTACATGTGCAACAATGCACACGGGTGTCAAATCGTACTACCCAGAGACCAGGGGGAATTACTAGAAGTCCAAGTCCACGTGAAAAAATCCCAGCCCTTACCGGGGATTGAACCCAGAACCTCTAGCACTCAAGGTGGACACCATGCCTCAAGTGATAAATGTAATGACAATGGCTTCAGGTTTAAATTCAAGAGGACTAACTTCTCTACTAGGTTTTATTCAATATAGCTCAATCTCTCTCTGCAGAACCATGAGCCACCTGCCAAAAGTCCCACACAAAGCATGCACTACACAGTTCCTTTGATGGTCCTCAGGGATGTCAGTAAATACTGCACTTGTGAGCCAAACAAAGTAGTCCCAGAATGAACCTTCACAGTGGTAATACAAACGACTGAAAGCATTTAGCCATGGAGACACTCAAAGGAAATGACAAGAAAAAAAAAACTTCTAATAAAATAACATCTCCTGATAAGTAAGGAATAAACTTACAGTCCCTGGACATGCCTACGGCTAGGCATTTCTTGAACCTGCAGTACTGGCACCGATTTCTGTTCAGCCGTATAACCATACACTTCCCATCTCGTATGCACCGATACTCAATCTGCTTCTGAATGCTGCGTCTGAAGAAACCCTGGTGATGATCACAACACAAGAGTTAAACTAAAGGTCGGCGAGGCCTATACTATACAACAGGAGTCAAGTACAGTAAGAAAAGAAACTTTTTCATGACACTGAGGTGTCAGGTATTTGATGCCAGTCTTCTATTTTGTGTAGACCAATCAGCATTTGATAGGTGATGTGTTCAACATCCCGACTGTCGCCTTTACTTCCCAAGACTCACTTGGTCGACCTGGGAGCGAGTGTCAATTTTGGATCAAACCCAAGACTCACAAGCGAGTATCTAGCAGGAGTCAAAGGCTAAAAGAAGAAGATAATCCCACAGATAAAACACGGGCACTGGTATAATACTGATTGAATAAACTACCCTTCAAGTGTTGTTCTAGAGACCATAAAACTTGGTACATAACACCAACAAGTGCAGTGCCATGTTATCTAAAGAAAATAATGATTAATTCTAAGACCTCCATGGCGAGATGTAAAGTGTAACAAGAAACAACCCTATTTAGTCAACTTTTATGATGTGCTGGATAGTGGGACAGTGGGTTTATTCTTTTTTCCCCACAATAGGGTCCCGAACCCACACAGGAAAAGAGAAGATAGGATTTGTGATTTTCTATGTAGACAATTCATGTTTTGTCCTTCACACTGTGCCTGTCCATACTGTCGGTCAGTACATTCATTACAGTTGCAGATTAGACTTTGGTGTGTTAATGTGTGAATAATTTGCAACATTAGTTATCATTTTCTTTAGATCTGAGTTTTTCTTGAAATATTTCTTTCAATAGTTAGGGTGCGTCTTATACGTGGCAAAGTCTTATACACTAACAAATATGGTAAATCAAAAACAATAAGCCCGAATTGTGTGGTGTGTAAATGTGTATTGGAAATCAGGATGGCTACTGTCAAAGTGGAATGAAGAATGACTTTTAAAAAAAAAAGCTGTAAGGAAGCTTGGCAACATGAAAAACTCATAGACAGGAAGTGATGAAGCAACCAAAAAAGGAGATTAATTAATCACAAAAGTGAATATTCCATAGTAAATCTTCATGACAGAAACATGGAGGAGCAGGGATGGATGGAGAGCAACTACTGTTAAATCTCTCCATTTTATTTTCAATTCAATTCCACATTTTTGTTAATCATTCTCTGATAATGACATGTCCAATTTTGTTTTCTGTGTGGCTTCCCTTCTGCAAAGCTTCCTGTTTGCCTTCTTTGTTTATTCAGTTAATGTTGTTAATAAATTTAGCCAAAGCTAAGTTATTTTTAATCTATCTCTCTTTCCTTTAGTTGTATCATTGTTCAGTTTTTGTATGCTAGTGAAAGTTTTCTTCCTTGTATGAACTCCTATGCCTCAGTTTGGAGGAAAACCGAGTAGATCCACTAACCTCTAACAAGCATGTTGTAAAAAGTGACTAATTATAGGCTTGTGGTGCTGTCAGCACCATACTGGGCTGAAAAGTGCAGATATGGCAGCCTAGTTATAAGAACCCAAAAATAACAATGCGCTGGCAGTCATTTCATTTAATGATGATGATGGTGGTGGTGATGAAAGAGGAGGAGGAGGAAAAGAACAACAACAACAAAAGGGAGGCACAGGAAGATAAGATTTGATAGCTACAACCATTTATTTTGATTTCATTATTATGTTTTACTGCAAAGATGCTGCTCATTTGGGTTGATTTTTTAATGGCATAAATGAGCTGATTGTTACTTACTGTACTGGCATTTGGTTAAAAAAAAAAGACAATAAAAATTTTTTATTTCTTCTTCTTGGTGTTCACTGCCTGTAAATACTGGTGGAAAGTTCTAGTTATTCATTCACTTCTGGACTTTATGTCTCAATCCTTGAGTTTTGCTTGCAGATCATTTTACAGACCTGGCTTACATACATGCAGACAGCTGGTTCCTCGCCTCTCAGGCAGATGCACTCTGACATAAAAAGGAAACACCCCTAATTAGTAGGCTTTTACGACATGTTTGTTAGGAAAGCAGTTAGTTAGTCTTTCCTCCTGAGCCGAGGGCGGCGCATAGAGCAGAAGTCATAGCTCTGCATGTCTGGCTGTTTGTTGCCATATATTTTAGGTCTTGGATGTTCATTAGTTCATTGGGCCCATACTTGTGTCTTCTCTGACTATGGTTCTATGCAGGATCTCTCTTGGTCCTCCCAGTTTTCTTGTACCTTCCAGAGAGCAGTGGGGTCTATTATTTCCCCCGGACGATGGGATCCCAGAACCCACACAGGGACTTTCTTATTTGATGTCATCAACACTTTCAGTCCCCTACCAGTAATGACTTTAACTCATACTATCCCTAGTTTCGAAAGACTGCCACTGTAGATCATATACGGTTAAAATAATACTACAGGACCAAATACATTAGGTTAACAATTCTTCTTCTTCTTCTGCAATCACCATTAAAAGACTGGTTGGCACATCATGCTGTTGTTTGCAGCTAAGCTGTTTAGAAAAAAAAGGGTTAATGTTGAGAGGATCGACTTCACTGCACCCGGTTTTATGCTGTATGGCTTTGTGTCTCTCTGCAGATCAGCTGACCGCAGGCCGAGAGTGCAGAACAAAGCATGAACTCGGTGTCGCTCCTCGTGACAAGTGTGATGTCGACTGGCCTATTGTGGACTGTGATCTTCAACAGCATGTACCAGTTCGTGTGTTGACACCCTCCATGATGTGAGAAAAGAGTGTCTACAATCCTCTAACATTGTCTTCCTCTGTCTCTTTTTCCACAGATCTTACCAGTGGTCAAAACACATGTTTCAGTTACCTTCTCATATTTTCTTCATATATTCAATTAGTTAATGTAGAAAATGTCTGTGACAGAGGACAGTCAGAAAAGCTGACTTTCCTGGACTACTTAATGTGGTGAGTTTCCTTGTCACAGAGTTAAGGTATAGGCTAATCCATAAGTTTTCATACACAGGAAAAGCCATTATAAGGATAACTCCAGCTGTGCTTATACAAATTCTTTAGCAGTGGAGGGCACACACTGACATGTGTTTTCAAAACAATGGTATTTTTCCTATGTGTGAAAACTGATAGGACACCTTGTATTCATTACAGGTAATAAGTTCAGCTTTCACCTTGCAGCCCTCACAAGAAGTCACTCCGTAATGGTACCCTGAGGCTCTGTCCCCACACACTTTACATGGCACATAGGCTTGTTTGGGGCTGTTGGAATCTGCCACCTGCTGAACAGAATCTTCATCTGAAATCAAAATATTTCTCAATATTAACAGTGACACGATAAATCTTAATAATACCAAATCACCTCTTATTTCTTCTTCTGATTCACTTTTAGAAGGGCAGTTGGAAATTGTGTTGTTCATACATGATAACATATTATCTGTGGCATCATTGTACCAGCAGACTCGTCATCACTCCATTTGTAAAGCCAATTGCCCGGGCAGCTCTGCTGACAACTCAGTTATAAGTAGGCAATGGTTCTACATGGGATTACAGAATTTGGATACTCATGAAACCAATCCTTCTGAGAACACAAAAGTTTGGGTCCTTAGAGGAACCATCATCACCTAGGACAAGAGTTTGGGTCCTTAGAGGAACCATCATCACCTAGGACAAGAGTTTGGGTCCTTAGAGGAACCTTCATCACCTAGGACAAGAGTTTGGGTCCTTAGAGGAACCATCATCACCTAGCACAAGAGTTTAGGTCCTTAGAGTAACCATCGTCACCTAGGACAAGAGTTTGGGTCCTTAGAGGAACTATCATCACCTAGGACAAGAGTTTGGGTCCTCAGAGTAACCATCGTCACCTAGGACAAGAGTTTGGGTCCTTAGAGGAACCATTATCACCTAGCACAAGAGTTTGGGTCCTCACTAAGCCTTGTCCCCAGCACATGAGTCAAGACCTTAGCGGGACTGCCTAAATCTGAGCCCTTTAACCATCTCATCCAGATCACCTCATCTAAGCAGAACTCCATCATCATAAATATATCATTTATTATCTCAACTAGACCATTCTATACAAGTAGCACACCCCAAAAAACTCCATCTACATCATTCCTTGTTGCTCAATCCAGATTTTGTTTCAGAAAGACAGCAATAATTTAAAAAAAAAAATTTGATCTGTACTCTATTCAACATCAAAAACAGATTTCAGTACCTTCCACACTTACAACATTCACAATTTTGAAACAATAAGATCAGTGTAATGCTGTGTTGCATTGATGATGGCCGTGGT
This sequence comes from Candidula unifasciata, assembly GCA_905116865.2. NCBI lineage: Eukaryota > Metazoa > Mollusca > Gastropoda > Stylommatophora > Geomitridae > Candidula > Candidula unifasciata. The sequence goes on along the minus strand of CAJHNH020004713.1, from coordinate 161,884 downwards.
TCTTGGCCAGTGTCCTCTGTGGGCAGTATGGATCATTAACAGGACTGAAACTCATCAGGACCACATAAGAGGAGACAAGGAAAAACAACCCAGACATAAAAAACAATGATACCTAACATAACTATAACTCAGGAAGTATGATCAGCAAGATGTGCATACAAAAAAAGGATCAACACAGGCAGGGATGAACAACACCCACACAGGGAAATTAGGCCATCAAATGTGTGGCACAAATCAAGCTCAGCCAATAATATTGACACAAAAGGTTACAAGTGATTACATTTTGGGTTTTAAATAATTTTAGCTGACTTTTCTTGATTATTGCCGCAGCACCCCTGGCAGACGCTCGCGGCCACCCAGGGTCACTTCGGTATCCAGTTTGAGAACCACTGCGTTAACACATAGTTAGCCCAACTTGGTGACGTCAGCAGCACATCCCGTCTACTGAAGCTGGTTGTGGTTGTTCATTAGTTGCCATTCAAAACATGCGTACTGTGGAGGGGAGGGAGCAGGGGTCTGTCCCCCCCCCCCTCCAGTACTGTGGAGGGGAGGGAGCAGGGGTCTGTCCCCCCCCCCCCTCCAGTACTGTGGAGGGGAGGGAGCAGGGGTCTGTCCCCCCCCCCCCCTCCAGTACTGTGGAGGGGAGGGAGCAGGGGTCTGTCCCCCCCCCCTCCAGTACTGTGGAGGGAGCAGGGGTCTGTCCCCCCCCCCTCCAGTACTGTGGAGGGGGGGGGGAGCAGGGGTCTGTCCCCCCTCCCCCTCCAGTACTGTGGAGGGGAGGGAGCAGGGGTCTGTCCCCCCCCCCCCCCCACTCAAGGCAGGGCTCGGAATCCAAACGGAGACATTAACAAAACCATAGGTTCAAAGGGGCGTTCAACTCTTTCAGTAGCAGATATGTCACGGTACATTCACTGGTTATTCTTTATGTGGTACACATTTCTTTTTCTTGCTGTCTCTCCTTTTCTTCTTAGCGCTCATCCGCTGTTAACTCGGGCAAGAAGTTTTGGTTATCTACTTCCTGCCCCCGTGAGCAAAGCCAAAATCCAAATGAGCGAACAAGCATTACTTTCCGCCGGAGCTTACAGTAGTTAAACAAAGAAGACGAATGTTACCATGGAAGGTGCACTCACATTCCTCCAAACATTAATCTCCTCAAGTGGCCCTTTCTCCTTCTACTTCTATGTGCCATGTCACCATCTTAATGAGTTGAGTTGAGTTGAGTTGAAAATTGACATCACAGCATTCGAGGCATTCCCATGCATGCTCCGTCCTCATCATTAGTAGCCAGCGCAGAGTTCCAATACTGATGGTGCTGGTCACAATCTGGTTATATGTCTGTCTTGCCTTTCGTCTGAGTGTAGTGAGCGGGCCAGACCCTCTGGTTACACCCAGGTGCCTCATTCTCTCCTGGCCATAATAATCTTCTCTCTCCACTAATTCCGTTGCTTGTTCCGAAAGTGCTTTGACCACACTGGCCTTATTATGTATCAATTCACCACCCAGTGGTACAAATCCAGCAGATCCATTTTAATGAAGGTGCAGTAAATACAATGCTTTTATATATATATATATACACACACACACACACACACACACACATATATATATATATATTGGTGTGTAATCAAATATGATCCTCATGTGTTACCAAATGTACTGTGAATTCAGGAAACACTCGTTTTGAGATTCGAGTTTGTTTGACCCTGGAATTTATAACTTTAGTTTCCATTGTTTTCAATGGGGAGAAAAATAACCTTTAAACTAGTAAGATTTGGAATTCGAACGTCGTCGTCTCGGAACGGATACTGTTCGAATTCCGTGGTGCCACTGTAACTGTACTGTTTTCTAAAAACTGTAATCCTAATTTAAACAACGCAGACACAAACACACTGCACGGTTTATTGCACGGCATATTTAGTGTAACTCGGAGGTGCATCACTACAGAATTAAATCAACACACTATGAAGCAAATAAAAACATTTTCACTATAACAAAACAAAAATAATAACAATAATTAGCGTTTCTTCTTCTACGTCATTTTCTGCATTATATCTAAAATGTTTTGTTTTGTTGCCTCAAAGCTGAGTTGTGTTCAGTTAAGGACTGAAATCAAAGACATTCCCACAGGCGCACCGTCCCCATCTTCGGCAGCAGCCTGTGTTCCAACTCCGAGGCTACCACTAGAAGTCTCATTGTATGTCTGCCTTGACCTTCCTCTACACCATTCTCTTCAGACTGTGATGATCTAAATGTACCTCCGCATTGTTCATTCGCTCCCATAATCTAGCTTATCCGGCATCAATGTAATAACGAGAGGGACATGACCAGGCAGTCTCGCTGTTATTTTCACAACACACCTGTATTCCCTGGATAAAGTATATAAAGGATGCTTGCTAACTACTCTGGACTTTGATGCGATGCTTGCCACTCTGCAGGAAACATGCTTTTCTCCCCAGCAATGGCTTTTTCCTCTCAGCGCATACCGACTGTAAACTCTGGCGAAAAGTTCTGGTTGTCCGTCCACTACTGGACTTTTGTCTTGTTCAAATTCTTGGGTTTGCGTACATATCCGTCCTACAGATCTGACCTGTTTGTACGCGGACGGTTCCTCGCCTCTCATGCAGATGCACTCAGACTTCCAATTAGTCGCCTCCTACGACATGCTAGTTAGGGGGGCAATGGACCTGCCTACCTCCACCCCAAATGGGGCCCTCTGACCCCTACACGTGCATTAAACAATTACTGGGACTTTTGAAGAAAACAAATGCAAGTCACGGGATACTATTCCCTGTATCAATGTATATAATAACAACATCTATACAAGATAGTGACTTATTTGTCTCTAATATGTCGCATGGCTATTAACCTCCGCTCATTTTGTAACAAACAATAATATTTGTTAATATTCGGCCCTGAGGCTTTTCTGTCATCCGTATCCGAACGCGTCTTCCAAGAAAGGTCAAGGCCCTCTATAACTTAATGATTTTGTCAATCTTTCTACTCAATCCAGGCACATTTATTCCCCACCCCATCCCCACACCTCAAAGTCGCGTACAACAACAAAAACTTTCCTAGAGGAATAAAATACCACCATGGGTTCAATGTCCTGCCGCTGGGGCTCTGTCTGGGGTAGGGTCCCAGTTTGCTTGTTTATGTGAGAGGGAGGAGGGAGTGAGGGAGTGGACTCTCGCCGAGTATGTACGACCGACCGACGGCAGAACGGAACAACAGCCGGGGGAAATTCTGAAGCGCGGGCAGGGAGGTTGTCAATCATGAAGTATCAAGATCAAGAGAACAAGCCGGAGCGTATGCGCGTGCCCACACACAGAAACAGTAGAGATTCCCCACTCCACCTCACACACAAAAACCTGTAAGGTCGCATTAGTATTACGCAATTTATTAACACTATTCCCTTCTTTTAGGCTCATCAACATGCAGGTAGTGAATTCATATTTGGACAGCCTAAATTTTAAACCAAGCATATCTCTCTCTTTCTGTCTCACGCACACACACAAACAGTGTGTGTGTGTGTGTTGGTAGAGATCTTACTGTGAAGACAAGTTAATATTAAGCAATTCACAAACATTACCCAACCACGCCCGTTCCCTGCCCTTCCTGGTTAAAATCATAACAGATTAACTGAAATTTAGAAACAGTCTTACAATTAAAACCCTCACCCCCCCCCCCACCCCAATGGGGGATCTCCTACCGCGCACGCATAATATATACCATTACGCACGGATAGAGAGGTAGTAGAAAACCCACAGACCAAAAAAAAAAAAAAAAAAACCATGAAGAAAAGTTGATATTGCGCAGTATTACATTCTTGCTAGAAAAAAATGAACAGATTAATTCAAATTTGGCAGCCTAACAGCCTAAACCACCACCCCACACCCCCCCCCCCCCCCAACCTACTGGTATTACTCAGTTCCTTATAACTATTATAACTATATGCCCATCTTGTTAGAATTAGACTAGAAGTGAGATCTGGAAACCACCACACCCTAAAAGTGCACATTGGAAATTTTACGAGAAAAAAGGATCTGAAATGCTGCTTTCGTCAAGGACAGCTTTTCTCGCGTTGTAGTTGGTAGACGTTCGGCTGCGGATGCGAGGGTCTTGGGTTCTGGTCCTGGCGGAGCCGGATTTGTTAAATAATGACCCTGTCTCCCAGGTCAACCCAGCCAGGAGTAGGTACCAGGTTTAGTCCTGGGAAGTAAAGGCGGCCGGTGTGATGTTAACCAGATCACCCACCGACTGAGCTTACAATACAGGTCTAGCACTGTAGTCACCAAGTGCCGACTGGTCTATAAAGTACAGATCTAGCCCTATACGCCTAAGACCCCTAAAGGAGTAAAAATGGGTAATATATTTTATAGACCAATCGGCACCCGCAAGGTCAGGGTCAGCTTCTCACTGGTCGCCTTTACTTCCCATAACTTTACCTGGTACCCGCTGAAGGCTGGGTCCACCTGGCAGCCGGTCATTTCTGAATAAAAGTCCGGCTGCGTCAGGCCCTGAAGCCACGACCCTCGGATCCGCAGGTGAGAGTCTAGCCGCTACATCACAGCGCTACACCTTTAGACGTAAAAAAATAAAAGGGATATTGTACTATATACACACTGACAAAGCAACATTTTAAAGGCCCTAAAATATTATGTTTATTAGCCATTCAGCGTATTATTATTATTATTATTCTCTTTACCTAGGATTAAGCCCTATGATGGTCCCTCGTCTAGAAAATCTACCCCCCCCCCCCCTCCCCCTTCCACCCCAATGTTGAGAGTGTGTGTGTCGGCGCTGCTGAACAGAACACTACAAATTAGTTACAAGGCAAACTATATATTTTTGTTTTCAACATTTACCGCCTGCCATATTTAGCTGGCATCTTTTCTAGATAATTTATGTCAACATATACATAATACCAATCAAATACCTTTCTTAAATGTTTGTGTATTCTAGACAGGGCAATAAGGTCTACTGTGTACGTAAATTGTTGCTGTGATTGTTATTTGACATTTGCCTCGTTAATATAAATTTCTGTAACCTATGGTGCCATTTCAATGGGTTGAAATGAATTCTGTCCGTATTCCATAGTCGTGGATTTCAAGCTGTACGATAGACATGGCCAATGAGACACCTTTTTTTGGGGGTGCCGAGTTGACCATGTATCTTAGTGCACTTGTATTCATGGCGAGGCGCAGACGCCGTCTGGAGGTGACAGGTTCAATTCCCGGCACGGTAACTATAGCTTTCGATTTTTATGTTGTCTAGTGTGTTCTTCTATCTTTCTACTTCTTTCTATGAGTGCCGTTCACAATACGTTCTGTTACTTGATTAATTCATAATATTTAACGGCTTCAAATGGTTCCCCTCTCTGTTTATGTATAGGAATGACGTATACACACCGGAACCTACCAATCAAATACCTTTCTTAAATGTTTGTGTATTCTAGACAGGGCAATAAGGTCTACTGTGTACGTAAATTGTTGCTGTGATTGTTATTTGACATTTGCCTCGTTAATATAAATTTCTGTAACCTATGGTGCCATTTCAATGGGTTGAAATGAATTCTGTCCGTATTCCATAGTCGTGGATTTCAAGCTGTACGATAGACATGGCCAATGAGACACCTTTTTTGGGGGTGCCGAGTTGACCATGTATCTTAGTGCACTTGTATTCATGGCGAGGCGCAGACGCCGTCTGGAGGTGACAGGTTCAATTCCCGGCACGGTAACTATAGCTTTCGATTTTTATGTTGTCTAGTGTGTTTCTTCTATCTTTCTACTTCTTTCTATGAGTGCCGTTCACAATACGTTCTGTTACTTGATTAATTCATAATATTTAACGGCTTCAAATGGTTCCCCTCTCTGTTTATTTATAGGAATGACGTATACACACCGGAACCTACCAATCAAATACCTTTCTTAAATGTTTGTGTATTCTAGACAGGGCAATAAGGTCTACTGTGTACGTAAATTGTTGCTGTGATTGTTATTTGACATTTGCCTCGTTAATATAAATTTCTGTAACCTATGGTGCCATTTCAATGGGTTGAAATGAATTCTGTCCGTATTCCATAGTCGTGGATTTCAAGCTGTACGATAGACATGGCCAATGAGACACCTTTTTTGGGGGTGCCGAGTTGACCATGTATCTTAGTGCACTTGTATTCATGGCGAGGCGCAGACGCCGTCTGGAGGTGACAGGTTCAATTCCCGGCACGGTAACTATAGCTTTCGATTTTTATGTTGTCTAGTGTGTTCTTCTATCTTTCTACTTCTTTCTATGAGTGCCGTTCACAATACGTTCTGTTACTTGATTAATTCATAATATTTAACGGCTTCAAATGGTTCCCCTCTCTGTTTATTTATAGGAATGACGTATACACACCGGAACCTACCAATCAAATACCTTTCTTAAATGTTTGTGTATTCTAGACAGGGCAATAAGGTCTACTGTGTACGTAAATTGTTGCTGTGATTGTTATTTGACATTTGCCTCGTTAATATAAATTTCTGTAACCTATGGTGCCATTTCAATGGGTTGAAATGAATTCTGTCCGTATTCCATAGTCGTGGATTTCAAGCTGTACGATAGACATGGCCAATGAGACACCTTTTTTGGGGGTGCCGAGTTGACCATGTATCTTAGTGCACTTGTATTCATGGCGAGGCGCAGACGCCGTCTGGAGGTGACAGGTTCAATTCCCGGCACGGTAACTATAGCTTTCGATTTTTATGTTGTCTAGTGTGTTCTTCTATCTTTCTACTTCTTTCTATGAGTGCCGTTCACAATACGTTCTGTTACTTGATTAATTCATAATATACATAATGAAGTTTATCTCTGCAACTACAGTTCCCAAGCCCGGATGACAAAGGATGAGGGTTGGGCCACCTGCCCCACACTGTAAAAACATTTGTGCGGCAGAAACTGACAACGTGGCACGAAAGTTAAATAAATACATTCACAAACAAGTGCCTGAGAAAACAGATGAACATGAAATGGGATGAATACTCAAAAGCGACGAAATAAGAAAATATGACTGGACAACCATTTGTATCAACAGTTCTACGAAAAAAGATGACAATATACAGGGCACATCGGGCGGGGAAGAGCGAAAAGGACTAGTTATCAATGAAGGTAAGTCATAACATATGGCAATAACAAGAACGGGAAAGGATTAAAACTCCTGCTATACCCAAACAGACAATAGAAAAATCAAACGAACGGAAATATCTTTGTACCTGGGTAGAAACCTCAGCTGCTACAACATATAAAGAGAAGAAATGCACAATCTAGAACACAATTTGGGGGGGGGGGGGGGAAGAAGAAGTATACTTTGCTCTATAATGGCTGAACTCAAATGCGCTATCTAGTAGGGCGGTACCGAATAGTGATTTTCACTATTCGGCCGAATACGAATAGTGGGACCAACTATTCGGCTGAATACGAATAGTGGGACCAACTATTCGGCCGAATACGAATACGAATAGTGTATCATCATCAGGTGACTTGCCAACTGGCGTGTGCGACAATGCCTCTCCACACTCTGCTGCTATCTCCTGCAGCATGTATCAGTTCGTGTGCTGACACACCTCCATGCCTTGCAACAAGACTGTCAAGCATCTTCTCTCGTTGTCTTCCTCTATCTCTCCTTTCACAAATCTTTCCAGTAGTCACCAAATGTTCCATTTTCCCTCTTTTCATAACATGGCTGAAAAATGACGACTGTCTCCTTCTGGTGTCTGCGATTAGTTGTCTTCGGGCTCCCGCCTCTTTCAAAACCATCGTTTGATCGGCCGTTCATTCGATGTAATTTAAACGCACCTTCATATTCTCGTTAGCAAAATCTTTAAATTTGATTTGGGCGAAGACACCCTGAAAAAATAAAAAATGCACGATCTCTCTATTTCTCTCTCTCTCTCTCTCTCACACACACATACAGACACACACTCGTATTCGGCCCGACCGCAACTATTCGGCCGAATACCGAATAGTTATTAGGTCCACTATTCGGCCCCGAAGCGAATACCAAGCGAATTCGAAGCGAATATTCGGTACAGCCCTACTATCTAGTAACATCAAGATCACAATATATAAAACCGCTACTAAGACCAGCACAAGTAAAAGAGATTAGGCCATATTTACAAATTTTTTTTAAAACAGTTTTACGACAAATCCTTAGATTCGTCAAAGATGCAAGCAGCGGGAAACGGAAAGTGAGAAGCAACAACGAAATGCACAATCTGTTAAACTAAAAAAGATGAAGCCATGTTTTCACATTTTTGAAAACAGTCTTACGACGAATCCTGTGATTCATCAAAGATGAAAACAGAGAGAAATGGAGAGTGAGAAGCAACAACGAAATGCACAATCTGTTTCAATCAAATCACCACTGATCGCTATTATTATGACGGCTAATAGAATGAAACTACTGGGCATATTGACAGAATGGCAGACGACAGAGGGGCAAAACCTGTGTACACGGCGGGGTTGAATGGCTGTAGACCATGAGGCAGAAGATGGTGAAGAGATAATATTCAGGCAGGCCTAGAAACACTCGCAGTCAGGAGCTGGAAAAAGAGGGTCAATTACAGAAATGAATGGAAGAGGGAGATATTTGTGTTCTAGCGGCGGAATCATTGTGCTGGCACTTCTGATCAATGCCTTGTCCATTTAATGCGTATGTACGCTACTGGCTTTGTCAAGACTACAGTCTGTGTCAATTAATTTCACAAGGGACTGTGACGGGCATTCTGTGTGTGGTTTTCCCTGGCACAGGAATGAAGCAAACATGCAGTGACCCGTTTGCTGTGATAATGGAACTGTGATTACCTTATCACTATCGTGACATGGTTTCTTGCCATCAGTAGCTATCCCCGAAGGTGAACAACGCCTCGATCTGAGCCACCAGAAACAGAATGGGAAGAGTTCATTAGGCGGTGCCAACATGTGAAGAAGAAAATAATCCTAATACATAGAGGAGAATTCGCTGACAAACAGCATTCTGCCCCGAAAGCTGAGTATTTTGGCCGTGTTTAAACAACATGGCGTATAGTTTCCGGAAAATAAGGCACAGACAGACCTCCGCAAAGGATACAAGACATTTAAGAAGCACTGGTTGAAAGCACAATGGGTTGGGGGGGGGGGGGGGCGGCTATAGAATCATCATGCTTCAGAACACTGTAGGAAAACTCATGGAGAAAGTCGTGGCCAGGAAGTTAACCCAAAGATTAAAGACAAGCGTTCTTTTGGCACTAGGTGGGTACCGCCCGAGCAGAGATCCTGGTGTAATGCTGCAGTATTTGCTTACGACACGTATGAGGGCTTTCAGGCAGGAATGGAAACTGTCGCTGCCGCCACTGACTTAAAAGACTCGTACAACAGCGTTCCATTTAACATGCTCATCAGCCGGGGGTAGGCAGAAAAGCCACATTTCTCCCAGATTAACGGTACCTATAATGGAATCAAGGCCGAAGGGTTGCGATATCCATAGTACCGAGCCAAAGGGTTTACAACTCATGGTTTCTGGATACGTTAAAAAAAAAAAAATTAGATTATTTCGATAGACGTAACCAACCATGATGCGTTTGTGATTTTTTTAGTTTAACATCTAAAAAGATACATTCTACCTCACTAGTCTATAAGTCCTGCCCGCGGTGAACATTAAGGGAATTACTTATGTGTCTTGTTTCACACGCGCGTCTCTTCTAAAAACTGTAAAGCCTTTAATAAATATGTCTTCATCTGAAATATTAACAGTTAATCGACTTTCGCAAGGCCGAACATATGGAAATTGTTAAGTTTGTTCGATGATGGATATGCACACAGAGACGAAATGGATCAACTGGATCGCAGAAACGCTCTTCGAAATAACAGTGTCGATGAGATGCGATGGGTGGGCATCGAAATCTCAACACATCTTAACGGGCTTGCCCCAGGGTTCACATTTGTTTCCTGTTCTCTTTAATGTGTACACGCTATTAGTCACCGAGCACAGACAGCTGGACAGAACAATGTCGTACGCAAACGATATCCTTGTGTACCGACAAGGAAACAACAGGCAATTACAACAAAGCTACAGCATGAATTAGACCAACTCAATGAGTGGTGCCAGGAATCAAGCGCAAAGCCTTCCTTAACGTGGTTTGAATGCCCATATTGTCAGTTTATCTACACCAGTTGTGAGCATATGCGGTATAGACATCGATAGAACGAACACAACGAGATAGCTTGGCATAACTTTCGACAGGTGCTTGTCATACAGAAATCACGTAAACAAAGCCAAGAAAGGTCTGACGGCGCTGAAGGCGATGATATACGTCGACAATGAACAACGCTTACCTTTCCTGCTCTATCAGGGTCTTGTATTAGGTGTTTCAGACTACGGTCCTCACTGTCCGCAGAACCCAGCTATAAAACGTTCAAAACAAAGCCATAAGACTCGTACTCGGCTGCAAAAAAGACACCTCTTGCCACGTCATGCGGTACGTCCTGGGCACATCAACGATGGCCACCAGACGCAAAGTGGCACAGGTGAAAGCGTACATGTAAGTATCAGCAGGCATCAACCACCCACTGCACAACGCAATTAATGATAAAAAGAGATGCGTCTAAAAAAAAAAAAGCTCCTCGTGGATGGCTGGGGCAGAAAATATAATCCAGGAAGTATGTGACCTAGACGAGATCAGTCACAGAAAAGAATGGTTGGATACATCTGTAGACATGTACGACCTCTCTAAAGTTGTCATAACACTGAGAAGGTACTGCAATAGTCAGATACCCGCCACCGTAGACGCCGAGATTAGGGCACTGATCAGCCAAGAAAAAGAGCCCAGAAAAGGACGTCATTTACACAGATGGTTCTGTTAAGCGCGGGTCAAGATCAGCATGGGCATACACAGCACAAAGGATAAGGAAAAAAAAATAAGAGGATAGCGGCGCTTACCAGGCAACCATATCAAACATGACCATGGAGACAACCGCTGCTTTTAGAACATTCGCATGGATAGCAGCACAAGTCACTACACATGTGGTAGTAGTTTCAGACTCTATGAACATGCTTCAGAAAATCGCTACAGAGGGTCTAAGTTTCGAATGGGCAGAAAGCATTCGAAAGACGCACTTAACCTCTATCATCTGGATCTACACACCTGGGTAGATCCAGGAGTCAATGATAATGAAAGAGCTGACCAGCTGGCAAGTAATGCACTAAAACAAACGGGAGAAGCATGGACAAGCCGATATCATCAACGCTGAGTAGGTTGGGGGTATTGACGAGTTTCATACGCTAATACGACTGCGTGACCGAGTAGTTAAGCTTAGTGAAGCACGTCAATGTCGTCTCCGAGGTAAAGACAGGAGATACTATATCTAACTCCTCATGGGAACAATTAGCAGAGATACATTGGAGTGGCTGCTGCATCGGAGGACTGAGCACGCATGGGGATGCCCAATGTGCAAAGATGTCGATTGTCATAACATAATATAACCGGCTAGAAAGAGACTTTCCATTGTGTACAGTGACAAGACTACGTGGATTTTTATCATGGTATGAAGCGTCGCAGGTCGACCCAGCCTTAAATGGGTACCAGGATGTAAGTCCTGGGAAAGTAAAGACGGCCGGCGCAATGCTGACCACATTACCCACCTAGTGCCGATTGGTCTGTAAAAATATGGGTGCTCTTCCCACATGCCCGATGTGCCTAATGCGTAAAAAAGGTATCTTGACTTACTTCTACCGTGACAAGAGCGACGAGTACACTGACTGATGATGATGAGGATGATGACAACTGAGGATCAGCTACAGCATCTAGGGCCGGATTTACCCTATATGCTAAATAGGCAACAGCCTATGGTCTTATGGTTTCAAAACCCACAGTAGCATCACAACTTAAACCAGTCAATGAGTATTCATCGTGTGGGCTCTTCCAGGGTTCCATTCTAAGGGATAACACGTATGTCTTAATTAATAAAGAGTTTGCTGATTTGATGGTCTGAGCTGAAAATGACAGCCTAAACGTAAACAATAAAAGGTCCCATTTCTAAGGGATAACACGTATATCTTAATTAATAAAGAGTTTCCTGATTTGATGGTCTGAGCTGAAAATGACAGCCTTAACGTAAACAATAAACGCAGCGTTCCAGCCGCCCCAGCAAGGGCAAGAAGAAGAAGAAAAGTTTTTTTTTTTAATTAGTTAAAATGTGAAAGTAAAAAAAATATTTCACAAAAGGTAAAGGATCCTTCTCCAAACCTTCAGGAATAACTGACTGACTGACTTTCTACCCCACCAGGACATCACACAAGCGACAAACACCCGATGACACAAATCTCCACCATGTGGATGAGGATCACCGTGGAGAGGTCCCAGACACCGCGTTCAGACAATTGGCCATATTTATGGCCTGCCTATATTGCGGCCCCTGGCAAAAGCCAGAGTGGGGCTTCAAATAACAAAAAATTACATCCTAAAAAGGACGTAAGGATATTACTATCCTTCAGGGATACTGGACAAATAGGGCTAGATATATATTTGACAGACCAATCGGAACTCCGTAGGTGATGTGATGTAGTTAACATCACGTTGGCTGGCTTTACTTTACGACGTGGTACTCATTTAAGGCTAGATAGACCTGGGAGTGTCGGCTCTGTGGCTAAGTCGATGCGATCACTTCGCTTCGAAATGCCGAGTTCGATCCCAGTTGCGGGCAATGCGCCTTGCGTTGGTTTCGACAGATATATCAAGAAAGCCGACCGTCCAGATGCAATGGCAAACTACTGGACGTAAATTTGCCAAGAGAAACCACACAACAGCCAGGGGCTGTTAGGGTTGGTTCTGCAACGTCCTGTAAAGGAAACGCAACTAACTTTTTTTTAAAGACCTGGGAGCCGTGTGTAATTAATAAATGCATTAATTAAAAAAAATACAGTCTGTCAAAGCAGCGTCTCAACATTACAGACATTTGAGGCCCCCCCCCCTTTCCCATCCGGCCCCATGGTATCACAAGTTGGTGCACGCAACTTTTTAACCCCAACACATTTCCATTTGTCTATGAACACTCCAGGTTACCATTTTGAAATACAGCCAGGACAGCGATCATAACACCGGGAATGAGGACAAGTTCACGTTTTCGCCCTCACACACACACCCACACACCTCCCACACCACTACACAGAAAAGGGGGAACAAAAGCAGGCCCTAGTACACGGTGTGACCCAGTTACATATTTCAACGTAAAAAAGAAATGGGTCAAGTTCTACGGCGAACAGCGGCAACACAAGGACGGATTTGATTTCCACACTAGTCACTGGGCGGTGGGGAGGAGACGGGAAGGAGAAAATGAGAGGGGAGACAGCAGGTTAAAGTGGGGACAAAAAGAGAGAAGGGACTAAGAAAGAGAGAGAGAGAGAGAGAGAGAGAGAGAGAGAGAGAGAGAGAGAGAGAGAGAGACTGGGTGGGATAAAGACAGAGGAGCGGTTTCAAGGTAAAGTCAAAACTGAAGGAGAGTGTGGAGAGCAGATTTGCTTGCCTCACTAGTAACTGGGCCCCTTACCTACACACATTGTTCCCTTCCCTCACCGTCACTGCCTCACTGTCCTAGATAAGGGCTATTCAACTAAGTAGGGGGCTGTGTGGTCTCGGGACATGGTGTTCCACCTCGAGTGCTTGAGGTTCCGGGTTCAATCCCCGGTACGGGCTAGGATTTTGTCACGTGGACAAGTACTTCTAGATTCCCACTGGTCTCTGGGTAGTGGGATCGGACGCCCGTGTGCACGTAAAAAATCTACTGACAGTTGGAATTCGAAAAAAAAAGTAGCTTAACAGCGCTGCCCGGGCAAAATTTGGAGTTAAAAATCTACCGAATGAATTTCAGGATCCTCGCCGGTTCTACAGAGCCTGTGCACTGTGCGGAGCTTCTTCGGACTAAGATTTGAGTTAGAAGAATAATGGAGCACTTATGGGTTACTACCCGTGTGCATTGATGATGATCCATTGTTCAAACCTCAACTAACTAAGTTTACTCAAGGGCCACACGCATCAAAATGATCACCACGGGCCGGGAGCTCGAGGTGCAGCATAGAATGATTATTACAAAAATTACAATTGCCAATGATCTCCGGGCCATTTACCAGGCTTCCGCGGGCTGCCAGTTAAATAGCCCTGTCCTAGATCCGTCTGGGCCCGTACACCGCCAACTCTAGATTACGCCATCTAACTAAATCACGTGACTTTTTGGATGGAGTTATAGCTAAAGATGGCAGTGGCCCGTAGTAGGGCTTTAAGTCACCTACAGACTCACACAACACAACTATGGGTTCAAGACGAATAAAAGAAAGTGGTCCTCGTCGCTTGTAATGAACTAATAAAAAAGTTTAAAAAAAACAGTAACTGGGTGCTGTGGAGAACAAACGAACGAACAAACTTTATTTTCAAAGGGTTACAAATTGGGCACGCAGGCCCGTCTGACATTCGGCCCTTCTAAGCACTCATTTTTCAGAGTACCAATGGAGAAGAGGGAGAAGGCGGAAGTCAGAAAAAGAGAAAGAGGGAGCACTTAAAACAGGTTAGTTACTTGATATAGAACATACTCACTGGATGGATTCCAGGTCACTGTGGCTTGGAAGGCAATGAAATAGCGGACAGATTGGCCAGAAGCAGCAGTGACATGGTACAACCAAATAGCGACTTAACCCACCAAGAGATGAAAACATTAAAACAATCTAGTATCCAAGAAAGGTAGCTGGATACCCACACCAGATTTTCTCCCCAAGACTCACTTCATCGCCTCTCTAGAGAGGGACAGTGCATTATATTCAGACTAAGGACTGGGCACAACAGATTTCGTCAACATATGTTCAAAATTTTTCGGTGTAGAAAATATAGAGACGTGTCCCTGCAGCGTGGCACCCGAAAATGCTGAGAATGTGCTCCTACACTGTCAACTGTATGCTGACAACAGAGACGCAATCTGGCCTGTTCCAACCACAATGAAGACAAAACTGTATGGTACACGACAGGATATGGATTGCACGATAGCTTTCATAAAGGCTACCGGCCTCCTGATATAAGTTTTCTGACAGAAGGATCGAAGAAGAAGAAGAAGAAGAAGACTGCACATGGACTTATAGGGACACAAGTGCTCGGACTCCCCTCCTCAAGCCTGTGGTGACTGACGACATCAGTGTGGTGCCGGTGCTGGTGTCTCGTTCTTCGGCTTCCTGCACAGTGCTCTCGTCTGCCAATGCCCTTTTAAACTTGCTGTTCTTGCAATCTGGTCGTGGCTGCTGACTCAGTCATCCCTTGGTTATCACACATGTCTTACGTCTCGTAAGTGAAAAGTATTAGTCTTCTTCTTCACGTTCACCAGCTGTCAACTCTGGCGGAAAGTTCTGGTTGTTCGTCCACTTCTGGACTGCAGTCCTGCGTCAGAACATGAGTGTTTTGCGTGCATCAGTTTTACAAGTCTGATTTATCTGTATGCAGACTGTTTTTTTTTTTTAAATCTAAGGAAGATGCACTGCGACTTATAAGAAAGCTCACAATAAGTCGACTCTTAGGACAAGCTTTTGGATAGGCAGTGGGTTTATTCTTGTTTTCCCTACAAGAGAGCCCCGAAACCCACACGGCGATAAAGCATTAATTACTGTATGTGAGCAGCCCGGCTCGCTAGCGTAGCTGGTTAAACCCGACTTCGTGGCAACAGAGTGACGAACTCCTTGTGGTCCGGGTTCACGCCTGAGAGTAGGCAGGAAAGCCACATTTCTCCCAGATTTACGGTATCTATCATGGAATTAAGGCCGAAGGGTTGCGATATCCATAGTACCAAGCCAAAGGGTTAACATTTAACAACTCATGGTTTCTGGATATTAAACAAAAAATGTGTGAGCAAGGTCCATGGCTGGTTCACCCTCCACAGTAACTCCACCTGCAAGTCTAGCAGCTTGATTGCTGCGTACCTTGACACGAAAACTTCTTCGCCTTCACCGGCTTTAAGCTCTGGAGGAAAATTCTGGTTGCTCGACAACTTCTGGATTTTAATCTTGTTCGAGAACTTAAGTTGTGTGTGTAGATCTGTTTTACAGATCTGGCTTACTTGTAGGCAGACTGTTGGCTCCTCGCCTCTCGGGCAAATGCATTCCATCTCTAAGAACACGCTTATTTAGTCGACTTTTCACATCTCTTTGTTTTGATCCTTAAAATTGGGGCTAGCATGGTTTGTAGCTTATGGTGATATCAGCGCCTTTTGGCTCAACATACCCCGACTTCATGAAATCTTTATTAATTAACTGCATTTTTGACTTGCTTGTTAAAGCTGCCGACTTTCGATACCTCAAGATAATTTCTGCCAGTGTCTGTGTGTTTCACACAATCAATAACAAGGCTTTAAATTCAACAGGGCCGACTAGATCTCACCTGCTCTTTATCCCACACTGCTTGGCATCTGTCCGCCGAACGTCTAGCACAGTATGAGCTCCGCAGCTTCAGTGGCGATCCCATGGGATCTGCATAAAACTGTGGACGTGATCCAAACGACACCATCCAGAAGACGAACCCACGACCTCCAGAGCCTAAGAAGACTGGTTTGATCACTTTACCACGGAGTTCCCCATAGACATCCAAGAAAACTGGCTTGATCCCTGTGTTCTTTCGTAATATCCGACCCCAGATGTCGTCACAGGACAGACCAACATTTTACAGGGTGGTAAGACTGGGTTTCCTGGCTTTCTGATGCTTCTAACGACCCCAAAACATTCTAGAACTGGCCTTAATATCAACCCACTTACGTCCTACGAGAGAGTGCAACCTAGGACCTACGAATGCGTGCAGCCTATCTACCATCCCCTGAAATATCACTGTCCCATTACCTGTGGATTTCCCCTGTTTAGGGATATTAAGAAAGCACCGATCCCTGCGGCATGAAGTTCCTCCAGAAAAGCCCCAGAAAACTGGATTGATCCCTGCACCACAGAGTTCCTTCAGAAAAGCCCCAAAAAATAGCTTGATCATCGCACGACGCAGTTCCCCCAAAAGAGTATACAAGCTGAAATCAACAAACGCGTGGTGAGTTGCCCGATATTTAATGAAGTAAGAACGTCATAACCTAAACCTCCTCTTGTGTTTTCTCTGACACAAGGCGGTGATTACACAAACACTCGCATGAATTTACAAATGTTGATAAAATAAACTTATATTTATTGGTATCCGCAGCAAAACCAGTGTTTTTCGCACTCACCAAAATAACATGATGCAAAGCAAAGTGTAATCAATCAATACAAACGATTGGATAATGCAAACATGAGCACCGCTCTTAAAAAACATAACTAGTATTTGAAGAAGACAACAAAAGTGTCGAGTTAGTGGGAGACGA
Source organism: Candidula unifasciata (assembly GCA_905116865.2). Lineage (NCBI taxonomy): Eukaryota > Metazoa > Mollusca > Gastropoda > Stylommatophora > Geomitridae > Candidula > Candidula unifasciata. The sequence continues at coordinate 144,511 of CAJHNH020004713.1, read as the reverse complement.
GAATGATCAGGTTGTATGTAACACTGAAGGCCCAGGCTCAGTCAGGCAACCACCCCCCTCCCCCCAAAAAAAAAAATTTGTAGTGGGGGGGGGGGGCCTAACTCACAGAAAATGTTTAAAGAAAGGGTGAGGTGGGGCTAACTCCCCTTCCCCCAAAATGTCTAGAAGTAGCTCTATGCAAGTATGGGTTTATAGGTTTATACATTTCGTAATATTTTAAACATGTATTAAATCTTTTTGACTCCGCATATTATTGTTAAGGAGTCACCGTGGCCAAGCGGCTAAACGCTCGTCGCGGATCAGAAGGTCGTGGGTTCGCTCCCAGGCGAAGCCGGACTTTTTTCAAAAATGACCTTGACTCCCAGGTCGACCCAGCCTTGAGTGGGTACCGGGTGCAGTCCCTGGAAAGTAAAGGCGGTCGGCGTGATGCTGACCACATCATTCATCTTGTGCCGATTGGTTTTTAAAAATATAGGTCTAGCCCTATATGCCTGATGGCGTGGAAAATGGTCCTTTACTTTACTTTATTATTGTTACGGGCTCGGTATCTTCCGATATGTTTTTTCTTTGTGTCAGCGCCTCTGGTTAGGGCGGGTGATCAGAAATGTGTGTCACACAATCTGATCTGTGCATAAATTACGAAGGGTGGGACCCCGGGCCAGTGCCAATGAAAAAGGCGGCCCTAATTCTAGACTGTTTTCTGGTGGCAGGCGCTGTTCTCCCCTAGGGTCTATTTCCAACCATCTTTCCCTTGCGCCCCACCCCCAGGTTTTCTTCTTCCCCTTTCAGAGATCGCCCTCTAGCATGCAGTTGCACGTTACGTTGTGGGTTACTGTTAGGCTGCGATATCGAAGCCTTTCCTCCAACACATCCCATTTCCGCAAACCCTTAACAATCTGCGGGGAGCCGCCGTGGCGTAGCGGCTAGACGATCGCCTGCGGATCGGAAGGTCGTGGGTTCGGGTCCTGGCGGAGCTGACCCTTTTTTTCAAAAATGACTTTTGCTCCCAAATCGACCCAGCCTTGAGGGGTACCAGGTAAAGTCCTAGGAAGTAAAGGCGACCGACGAGATGTTGCCACATCACTCACCGAGTGCCGATCGGTCTATAAAATATAGGTCTAGCATACATGCCCAATACGCCTGAAGACGTGACTGACTGAGGATCCTTTGCTTAATGATTCGCAGTTTACTACATGCTTATTAAGTGGCAGTTAGTTCAGGGGCGCCGAGTTAGGAAGTTTGAGAGCCACTGGTCTAGTATGCATTGTCTTCTTCTTCTTCTTGGCGTTAACCGGCTGTAAACCTCGGCGGAAGGTTCTCGTCCATTTCTGGACGTAGGTCTTGTCTGAGAACTTGAGTTTTCGCCTGCACACCCATTTCATTTGTCTGGCTTATTTGTATATAGACTGTTGGCTGCTGGCCTCCCAAGAAGATGCACTCCGAATTCGAAGGAAACACCTCTGAACAAGGATGTGCTCACATAAGCCTCAATGAATGTCAAACAGACATGGCAACTAGCTTTGAAAGCGGCTCTGTGTATATATAATGATCAATGTCTGTCTGCTTGCAGACCAGGCAAGAGCAAAAAATAGATCAGTATATATAAAGAAAATCAGCATGGTACACTGTGAAGTTCACCAACTCATTACCCAATACACTGTAGCTATGAATTCTCTTCAGTAACGTAAAAGACTCTTAGGCGTATTGGGTATATTGGCTACAGCAATATTTTATAGACCAGTCATCACTCCGTGGGTGATGGGGTCAACATCACACAATCGACCTTTATGTCCCAAGACTTTACCTGGTACCAATGCTACATAAGGTCAACCTGGGAGCTACAGTCACATGTTGTTTTGTGTGTTAGATTTAGCTCGATGCAGTATTGAACTTACAGCCCGAGGTGAGCATCTTGCCGCTACACGACAGCAGCTTTCACAAATCACTGTTAACAGCCGTGAACAGACAGCCAAGACGGGATGCAGATGTGGTGGATGTTCATCAGAACCAGTAATCACACTGACCAAGACTTGTCTACATCTCTCCATTGTCATTCTAGAAATCGGTTCCCTACTGAAAGGGTGGTGGTGTGAGGTGGGAGGCGGGGGGTGCCTGGTCAACATAGATAGGATCGGCATTACCACTGAAGTCAGAATTCAAATGTCTGAGAGGCGAGGAACCAACAGTTTCCACACAAATAAGCCAGCTATAATAAGACCACAAAATCCGACAGTCCCACACTGAGCTATAATGAGACCACAAAATCCCCGACAGTCCCACACTGAGCTATAATGAGACCACACGATCCCCGACAGCCCCACACTGAGCTATAATGAGACCACAAGATCCCCGACAGTCCCACACTGAGCTATAATAAGACCACAAGATCCCCGACAGTCCCACACTGACAGAGGACTGGAATGAACAAAGCCAGAAAGAAAACTGCTCATAGAGACGTCTGGCGATCTCTCTGGCAAACCTCTACACTCCAAAGTAGGAGAGGAGCGACTAAGCAAGTATAATAAGACTAACAGTTCTTTCCAAAATCATACTGCAGGGCTCAGTAAAAGATGGGGAAAGGCAGGGTAAGACTGACTTAACCCGAAATCTGGCATTCGATGACCCTTAGATACAAAAACAATGTGTACAGACACTCTGATCGCCAGAAATGGAACGACCAGATAAACTCCCTAATAACTCAGTGACCCCATGACGTTATGGGGGCTACATAGAATGTTCAATGCACCAGGTCCCTCATGTGGGTTCCAGGGAAGGCACAAAAGAGAAGACCCACTGCTTTTTTCCCTCCAACATTCATGCCGTGCAAGGCGACTAATGAGGGGTACTGCAGTTCCGACGATGACCTCATGGATCTTTGTAAAATTGCACATATAAACCAAATAACACAGCCGTGAAATAAACTCACAACCCAGAAATTTTTATAGTGCAAAATTTAACCGAAAAATGCTTTCCCTTTTCAACACAAATACGTGATAGTGTCACTAAGCACCACTAATCTGGCTGCCAATGTGACTGTTAAATTAAACGCTATAGCCATAATGGCAATTGAAAATTTAACCTTTTTACTTGTGACGATTTGGGAAGAGTTAACAGCTGAATTAAAATGAACACACACAAAACAGAAAGAATTTGTGATTTACAGTACAGATTTTAACCATCATAAACATACATAAACAGTAATTTACATTAAATGCAGGGACGTAAAATGAGTTTCAGGTAGTATAAATCTATTAAGTGAAGCAGAAGAAATCCTTCTGTGTAGTATAAATCTATTAAGTGAAGCAGAAGAAATCCTTCTGTGTAACCGAAATATTCTAGGCCTTGACTGTGTCTTTAGGCCAAATACATTCAGAAACTGGACTAAATGGGCTGGACATTTTGTCAGAATGCAACAGCTTAACTGTCTGCTCAAGTGCTACACCTAAGATGATCTAATACAACAGCAAGCAGGAACTCAAGAAGAAGAATGACTGATGAAATTAAAGACATACATTCACATGAGATGAGACATCATCATGTGCAGTGCAAGTAAATGTAGGCTGTCATGTTTCACCATTTCATACGATCACCAGAATCAGTTCAATGTTTTTCACCTGGCCAGACCATCCAGGTATTTAATCTCTGTGCCTACCTCTTGCTCTCTTTCTAACAAACCTACCAATTGTTACCAGGTCCTCGAGTTCAATCCTTCTCATAATATGTTCACAAGAGACAATAGTCAACATCTAACACTGAACCACCCACTATTCCTTCTCCCGATGCCTGATGTTAAAAGGGGAAGATGATGATAAGGAATAGATTGTGAAACCTGTTCTTGCATCCTCTTTGATGATGAAGATTAAACATACAACTAATTCTGCAATTAAAAAATAGCAAGGGAAAGACTACGCCAAATATGGAACAATGGCATCAAGAGCAACCTTAAAAGAAGAAGAAGAAGAGGAGGAGAAGAAGGCGATGAAGAGGAAGGTGATGAAGAAGAAGCAGAGGAAGAAGAAGGAGAAGAAGCAGAAGAGGGAGGAGTAGGAGGAGGATAAAAGAGAGAAGGAGAAAAGAAGAAGTAGTAGTAGTATACAACTTACCATAAGCGCTGCCGCCTTTGCTTCCTTGTCCATGAGTTGTGGTTGTAGGTACATCCCCTTGGCTGGCTAATGCCCTGCTTGACGATGTAAGGGGGATCTGACTGGGTGATGTAGTGGGCGATGGAATTCCATATACACCCAAGCTGCTGTGATCATCAACATGACGCTGATGACTCTGGGTTGGGATGGCCAGGTTCACAGAGTTTATGGGAACTGACAGCACAGAAGATGATGAAGCCATAAATTGGGAGCTAGTTCTTAAGGCTGACAGAGCTGACCCTGAACAGTCAGGTGTTATGTGTACGCTGGACTGGGCAGTGTTGCTGGACATCTGTAAACTGGACACTCCTGGTGATAACACGTGGATTTGCTGTGAGCCTGATGGTACTGAAGACAAAGTATAGCTCTGCCCCTGCCCACCTGCAGTTGTTGCCCCTCCTCCACTCACATCCATAATCCAAGTTTATGACTGAAGTCCTGAGGCCTTGGTATGCACTGGATCTATAGAAACCAACAATATACTTAATAATATTTTCAAATAATACTAAAGGAATCTCATATGCTCGTCTGAGATTTTAGGATGATTACTACTTTGTTTAGAAGATGTCGTGGTAAGCCTCTCCTACGATATAAAGATGTGTGCAAGCTGGACATGACTGACATAGGTATTGAGGTAGATTGGTTGCCTTGGCGAAGCGGCTAGATGCCCACCTACGGATTGGAAGGTCGGAGGTTTGCTCCCTGGCGGAGCCGGACTTTGAAAAATAAAATGACTTTGGCTCCCAGGTCGACCCAGCTTTGAGTGGGTACCGGGTGCAGTCCCGGGAAGTAAAGGCGGCCGGCATGATGCTGACCACATCACCTATCTTATGCCGATCGGTCTATAAAATATGTCTAGCACTATATGCCCTTCACGCCTAAAGGCATGAAAAAGGGTCATTTATTTTACTTTTTTTTTCAACTGAGGTAGATTCACGGAAAGAAAAAGAAATGCCACAGGTTTTAAATGAACGGGAAAAAATAAAGATGAGCATAAGAATAAATTTATTCAAGAAAGGTTGAGCGTCTGAGAATCACACTAATATATGCGGTGGCAACAATGGCCCTCAAATCATATGCTCTAACTGTGAAAGACTTTTCTTAACATGGACAGGTCTTGCTAGTCACACACTTGCCATCTGCCATGAGGGGTCACTCCTGTGCCTCTCTATAGTACAATATAACACTATGGCTCAGCTTCTCTCTGCAGAACGGTTAGCTGCTTGCCAAATGCATCACACAAAGCTTGAATGCTGTAGCTCCAGCAATGATCCCTCAGGGGCCTCTGTAAAAACAGCACTCATGAACCGACCAAAGTGTCCATGAAACAAACCCATGACCTCTGGAGCAAGAGACATATGTCTTGACCACTTTACCTCAAAGACGGACTTCCTTTTCTTTTGACTTTATCTTTTAATGAAGCACAGGTCATCAAGCAAGTCAGAGCACACCAATCGTAGGCTTGTTCAAGACTGCTTGTATTTTGTAGTAACAGTTTTGTATCCTATGTAATAGCCAGACTCATCCAACCCTATTTAATTGCTCGTACAATACAACTTGGAGTGATACAGTGTTCCCAGGGATTTTTTCTTGAAAAATAAGAAGGTGCCGGTACTTACCACAAAGTGTCTTTTAAAAAAAGGTCCCAGAATTCACCACAGAGTATCTAAATATGGTGGCAGTATTAACAATTTCCGCCTTAAAATATGCTCAGAAAAGGTGCCGGTACTTACTCCATTGCGTTCCGCACAACTCCCTGTCCCCCTCAAAAAAGAGAGTATTTTTACTCTTTCTCTGTGGCCTAGTAATTTAGAGCATGCCATATGCTTAGAAAGTTGTGTGTTTATTTCAGAATTACACTGTTTGGTTCACAAGTGCAATTTTTACAAAATCCATGTTAAAGCTCTGGGCTTTAAATCTGTTCAGCTGTTTCCTTTATGGGCCCAGGTAAAGCATAAGAGGGACTTATCTCATGCAACAATTCTCCATGCAGCTTCCGGGCCCCCTTGTGGGGGGGGGGACAAGAACAAACCTACTGCCTCCCCAACAAGCATATCATAGGAGTCGACTAACTGGTGGTGGGGGGAATCCTTTGAAGTTGGAGCGCATAAGACACAATGAACCAAGAGTCTGTATACAAACAAATCTGATCTGTAAAACGGATGTGCACACAAAACTCAAGTTCTGGAACAAGGCTTAAGTCCAGAAGTGGATGAACAACCAGAACTTTCCACCAGAGTTTACAGCTGGTGAATGGGAAGATGAGCAACAACATTTAAGGTGGCACATATAATCACTGGTAAGCATAAACTGAGAAAGTATGTGATTAAATGTATAGAACACAACTGAATAGCAACTTTTAAGCATCTTGAGAAATAAGTAAATGAGATTCTTTTCTTTACCTCACCCCAATGCTACTCTGCTTGTCATGCACCAATGCTGGCAGGTCAAGGAAATTCATGACAAAGTAACGAAGTCAGAACCGCTTCCAAAAAGGCATGGTGATGATGATGAATGAAAGAAACACTGAAAATGATGATGCAAAAAAAAAAAAAAAAGAAGAAGAAAATGACCACACACTGAGAACAACACAATAAAAGATGAAAACAACCAACACATAAAACCCCTAGAATACTGGACATTCCCATGGATTCCGGGATTTCATTTGTTTGGGGTGAGCTAACAGAACCTTAAAGGACTTTTTTCACTCTATTTGCACATCTGGTTTTTGACACAAGACCTAAATTTTTAGTGATGACACAAGCTCACATGATTACTTGATATGCATGTATACAGACACTCTTGGTTTTTGAAGAAGAAAGTTTGAGCTTTTGAAGTGAAATGCTGAAAAAAATTTCTCAGAATACCGTAGATGAAAAAGAAGACAAATGTGCACATCCTGCATGATCTGAACATCAAGGAGACCTGGCTCATAAACAGCATCCTCTCCAGAAAGCTGGGGTATTTTGGACCTGTCAAGCGCCGTGGTGGTCTGAAGAGAACGGTTATGGAGAGTGCAGTTTGTGGAAAATAAGGCAGAGGTCAACCGCCGCAAATGTGGATACAGAACAGTGAAAATGTATTGGCCATGAAAGCACATAGGGCTGGAGAGTTGGCTAGAGAAAGAGAGACTTTCAGGTGTGCCGTCAAGAGAGTGATGTTATGTAAAGGACATGATGACTAATGTATCCAGACGGATCAGCACAGAATGCTAAAATAAATGGAAGTGGCCTGATGGATATGTAGACTACTCAAAATGCAGAGCAATTATTAGCACTGCAACTGTAAGGTACTACATCAACTATGAATGTTAAGTCAGGGTCATAAATTAATTTTCAGATTAAGAATCTGTAAAATCAGACAATATACACCCAGTAGTCATTCCTACTGGTGCCCTGCTTGTTTTCCAAGCATCCAGAACTACAATATCTACTGCCCCTTGTATGTCAGTATACACATGAGGACAATTTTCTTCTGAAAATTTGTATGGGTCAGTTTACACATGACACACTGAAAGAAATTCTGCCCTTGTATGTCAGTATCATAAAAAACAATATCTACTGCCCCTTGTATGTCAGTTACATATAACAATTTCTTCTGCCCCTTGTATGTCAGTATCATAAAACAATATCTACTGCCCCTTGTATGTCAGTTACATATAACAATTTCTTAAAGAAAAGAACCCTTGTATGTCAGTATCATATAACAATTGGAGGGGGTCTACTGCCCCTTGTATGTCAGTATCATATAACAATTTCTACTGGCCCTTGTATCTCAGTATCAGATAACAATTTCTACTGCCCCTTGTATGTCAGTATCATATGGGATAACGGAATTTCTACTGCCCCTTGTATGTCAGTATCATATAACAATTTCTACTGCCCTGCTTGTATGTCAGTATCATAAAACAATTTCTACTGCCCCTTGTATGTCAGTATCATAAAACAATTTCTACTGCCCCTTGTATGTCAGTATCATATAACAATTTCTACTGCTCCTTGTATGTCAGTATCATAAAACAATTTCTACTGCCCCTTGTATGTCAGTATCATAAAACAATTTCTACTGCCCCTTGTATGTCAGTATCATATAACAATTTCTACTGCTCCTTGTATGTCAGTATCATATAAACAGACTGCAGTAGCTCCCATTCCACTGCAACAAACCAGAAAAAGACATAGGGTTTGCAAATCAGCCAAAGCAGGCACTAGCACTAAACCAGATAACCAGCTGCTGCCCTTTATCCCTCAATGGAGCCTCAGCCATCCACCAACTCACACCAGGTTGTCCTATCCTTTGCTTTTGCATGCAGCTCACCCTGTGTCATCTCCATCATTTTCATTTCACTCTCTTGTTCTTTTTATGTGTTTTTTGGTCTGCCTTTTCTGTTGTGGGTTCCAGTGTAATGAAATTCAAATTATACCAGCATCCTAAATAAACTGGTGCAGAAATCTAACGCTAGAACAATAGCGTCATGGAACTGTGAAACATATATTCACCTAAGGCACTGAGCCACAAACAACACTATACTAATACAGCTTAGGACACTATACCAATACAGCTTAGAGCACTATACCAATACAGCTTAGAACACTATACTAATACAGCTTAGAACACTATACCAATACAGCTTAGAACACTATACCAATACAGCTTAGAACACTATACTAATACAGCTTAGGACACTATACTAATACAGCTTAGGACACTATACTAATACAGCTTAGGACACTATACTAATACAGCTTAGAACACTATACCAATACAGCTTAGAACACTATACCAATACAGCTCATAACACTATACTGATACATATTAGAATACTATACTAATACAGCTTAGAACACTATCCTAATACTAAAACAGCTTAGAACATTATACCAATACAGCTTAGAACACTGAAACAATACAGCTTAGAACATTATACCAATACAGCTTAGAACACTGAAACAATATAGCTTAGAACATTATACCAATACTGCTTAGAACACTGAAACAATACAGCTTAGAACATTATACCAATACAGCTTAGAACACTATACCAATACAGTTTAAAACACTATACTAATAGGGTTTAGAACATTATACTAATAAAGCTTAGAACACTATACTATTACAGCTTAAAACACTATACTAATACAGCTTAGAACACTGTACTAATACAGCTTAGAAGAAATAAACTGTAATATCTGCATCTTTCAGTCCAACATGTCCAATTTCAGCTAAAACCTAATTATTTGTCGTTATGACATGATTTTAGGGGTCAGTCTATACAATACAGGTCTATATTCTCCACCCCCACCCCCCCCCCCCCCCCCCCTAAAAAAAAAAAAAATTAAGGCCCTTCCACCCAATCTATTCTCCCCCCCCTTTCCCCCCCCTGGTACAAAAAAAAAATTAAGGCCCTGGCACCCTCACAACTGAAAGAAACCAGGAGGTTACACAACTGAAAGAAGCAGCTCTAAACCAGGAGAAAGCCTGTTACACAACTGAAAGAAGCAAATACAGTTCAGAAAGATCTGTTTTAAAGCTGCATGAAACAATTCTAGATATCAAAGTTTATGGAAACCACAAATTGCAAAAGATAGTACAGTTCATGGACAAAACACAACCACAGATAATAACTGATTCCTAGCAGGGAAAAGACTAACAATATCTGGCTTATTAAGGATCATGTCAGGCAAGCTGTACCACACTGTGTGAATGGATACGTACATTTAAAAAAAAAATATTTTCTAAACAGCAGAGTTTGTATGGATGGTAGTGGCATGCAAGTCATTACCATGTGGATTTTTAACCTATTGACTACCATGATCGCACCGTATGCGATTCGCCGATGTTTACACATGGCTATCATGGTCGCATCCCTTGCGATTGTAACTTTGGGCACTTGGTCGCCAAAATTGAGATTTTTACAAAAAATATAGGCGAAACCGTTAGGTCCATTCATTTCTCTACATTTTTTTAAGGGAAACAATTCGGTAGGAGAATTGCGCCTAGAGAAAATTGTTACGATTTTGTTTGGGGTGAGCTTCCATGTTGACTGCACATAAACGAGTGTTTTGATAATAGCGGTTGACCGTGAAGTCCGGCAAGGTTGAAACAGTTTAGGGAATATTCCTGATGCTATGGGATACTGTCTTGATTGTTTTAAAGCGGAAAGTGAAGGTCAAGATATTTCTGAACAGTTTCATGACTGTGATAAATCTTACAAACTGCCATCAAAAACACTGCAAAATGGGACAATAAAAAGGTCATGTGCCTCCGGGAAACTCTCAACAAACTGTTGTTGATGTAACTAAGCAGCTTGAGGAAAGAAAAATTATAAGACAGCAAAATTGTTTTCACGTGTAACTGCATGTCAGTCCTCCAAGTGACTAAGAGATCCATGACAACAAGGAAAGAGAACTGACATGCCAGCAAAATCAACTCTCAGAAAAAAAATCAAATCATTCTGCAATGGATCCTGGGACATACTTGCAAAGAATGGAACAAAAGAGAAACAACACACCCATTAATCGTCATTACCAGAAATCAAATCACTAATCAAAGGGAAATACAAGAAATTTTAGGGAGAACAAACCAACAGCAAACATCAAGAGAAAACAATATACAACAATGAAACAATGCATAAAAATAAAGAGTGTCCCCATGGTTGCATGTCAGATGTTTCATGCCACCTGAGCACATGCAGACCTGTATATGAGGAGAAATGCAGTTAACATGGGATATCGTATCTTTTGGTGGGGTGGGGGTGCCTGACAGATTCCCCCTGGGGGCCTTTTTCTCACCACAAATAGTCTTAAAGAAGTGTGGATACTCACAACAAAGGGTGCTTACAAATGGTGCCAGTGCTCACCACACAGAATCCTAAAAAAGATGCTGGTACTAACCAAAAACAGTCCTTAAAAAATCACCCCCTATGGCACTACGCAGAAAATGCACCGAGAGGTATGAGCAAATGATGATGATGATGTATGCACATAGAGTGTTTTCGTTTCTGACTTCACCGAGATAATATTATAGCTAATAAACAAATTGTAATTATTAAACCATAAAGAACAAACCAGTAAACATGAGTTGCGTGCAATCAATCTGCCGGTGCAGCTACACATTAACAGTAATACTGCTACCACCGCGGTAGTCACAGAACAGCTGATTTGAACCCATATGTTTCTCTCTTTGCTCGACATGCAGTTAGAAATCTTACCTGATTGCGCAAAGAATAAATCCACTGGCGATTCTCTGCACTGCATAGAAACCCAGATAAGGAACAGCATGGCAAACTGCTTTCCTGAAAGAGTAAAGTGTATATCTGAGTGGAGCGGCCTGCCCACTTTTGTCTTTTTGCTTCTTGCGGGTCAATGGCTGCACAAGTAGGCCAAGATGGCGGGCAATCTCTCCTCTCACGTCTGCTGTAACGTGTCGATGGAATTATCCTTTGTTTGTAAGCAAGCTCGGTAGTGAGCAAGGAAAGGCACGCTTCTACGTGTTTGACAGGTTTAGTCGCGTTTTTTTTTTTTTTTTTTGGTTAACCCGCAGTGATGCAATGCCTTTTTGCTTAAGTAGATGAGAGAGATCAATTTAACTAGGAAAATTAAAATATATCAACGGGGCGAATAGACTGAGGTAATGCCATTACTAATGGCGTCGCGAGCTGTAGCAACAATTGTCTTTAAGAAAAATAGACAAAATCAGTACAGATGTTTGCCTTGCAGTCTGAGAGTCATGCATTCGAAACCCTATCAGAGCGGATTTTTTAAAAAAAAACAGAGGGGAAAAAAAGGGGGGGGGGTTTGATGAAATGACAAGAAAATGTATTGATAAAAAAAATAGACATACATATCTCTGGGGGGGGGGGGGGGGGGGGGGGGTGGTTACAAGAATTTTCCGCACCGGGTGCCATCGGAGCTTGCTGTGCCACTGGGCGCATTACCACAGAGTTTACGTCAACATACTTTCTTCAAAGTCGGGGAGCCAACAGTCTGTACTTAAATAAGCTAGATCTGTAAAACGGACATGCACGCAACAGTCAACTCCTGGAACGTGACCAAAGCCCATAACTGGATGAACAATCAGACTTGCCGTCGGAGTTTACAGCCTGTGAACGCGAAGAAGACACATCAACATATGAAACATGAAATCATTCAAAATGTGTTATTACGTAATACAAGTCATTCTATTTGGTTTTAAGAAACAGTGATGATGAGAAAAGAATAGACAAATCAAAGGTAGAAAAGAAAACTAGCAACCATGTCTAAGAAAGGCTGCCTGTGCGACCCGAAGAGATAAAAATCAGGAATGAAGTCAAAAGAGAAAAGTCAACGCTGAACCAATTCTAAATTATATACAAAGAATAAGGATAAGCATAAGGAAACTGAAATTTCTTCTTTGCGTTCACAAGCTGTAAACTCTAACGGAAAGTTCTGGTTGTTCGTTCACTTCTGGACTGCAGTCCTGCTCCAGAACTTGAGCTCTGAATGTTCATCCGTTTGACAGATCTGACATTTGTATGCAGACCGTTGGTTGCTTGCCTCTCAGGCAGATGCACTCCGACTTTGAAGGAAGCCCTAATTAGTCGACTCTTACAACAACTTTTGGGTAGGCATTGGGTCCATTCTTGTTTTCCCTATAACAGGGCCCTGGAACCCACAGGGGGACTGTGAAACAAGATAAAGGAATCAAAGTTTAGAATAACAGTTAAATCTTCTTCTTCTTCTCCGCCCATCCTTACTAGGGCGGTTGGCAGACTGTGCTGAGGTTTGCAGGTAGGCCGCGGTATACTCGCAGAATCTAGCATCATTGCAAGGCTCAACACGGCCGATTTCAGTAAATCCTTAGTAATTCGTCTTTCATGATGTTTCTAACGGGACAATAGGTCTGGCACTCTACGCTTTAAAATGGGAGGCAAGAATTCCACATGGGAAACACTGAACAAAGATTGGCAGTACATGTGACATCGATCGATCGATTTGTCGCCATTGGGCTGTTGTCTAAAGGCCTACCGCTCTGACATCCGAAAGACCCACACAAAAAATCTTAATCAGTCTTGACTGTCGAAGAGGGGGAGATTCCATATACCCCTTACAACTTCAAAAAAGTACAGCTGGAAAATCCTTATCTTACCAACCTCGAAATTATTTGAATGGTCCCGTGACGTTATTGTGGTAACTAAAAAAAGACAGTGCCAAATACTGTGCAGCCCCCCCCCCCCCCCACACACACACACAGTGTGCATGCCAGACGGGACAACAAACGCTTGAGCATATTCCGCAGACCTGTCCACTCTACCTACAACTACTAAAAGAAACCCGGTCCCAAAAGCAAAGTGTACAGAGTAAGCTGCGGGGAACCCTGAAGGACCGGCAGCTGACATGCGAGTTCATAGCGGCAGCGCACCTGACGGTCTGACCTGAGCATACGAAACCGAACGCAGAGCAGAAGTACCAACCGAGCCTAACCTGTAGTCTTGCGCGGGTAAGGGCACATACGTGACAGACAGTATGCTGACAAGACTGCCAACGCCTCACGGTTTACAGCAAATCATGAGCAGATTAAAAACCCGCCGGAGATACAGAACCAATCACCAGTTCAACGGGTGTTTTTTTTTTTTTATATCTGCAGTGGAAATGGTGGTGGGTGAGAGAACCTCCAGCCACTAACGAATGAACCGCGGAACTTCAGTGCACTAAGCCACTAACCCCTTTACGGCCCCAAAACGCAACAAACTCAACACGTTTTTTTTTCTAACGTTGGTTGTAAACTTTCTTATCACACGAGTAGCCTATAGGTCAAAAAGTCGACAGGTCCCGTTTTATTTTTTTTTGGACACTTTTAAGGTGGTGCAAACTGTTAGGTGGAGCCTTTGATTTTACATAAACCAAGAGAGCTATTAACATCCCGTTCAGTGCCCCTGTTAGTGTCGCTACAGACGCTCTGTCTCCCTCCCTCATCTCTCTCTCTCTCTCTCTCTCTCTCTATATATATATATATATATATATATATATATATATATATATATATATATATATATATATATATATATACACTTTAAAATCGTGTAAGTTATTTACTGTTGTGCCTGTCGGACACTTTTACTGAGCGAACATTGTCTTTACATTCTAGAAACTGATGCCGATTTGGCTAATGAAGGCAGAATAAGTTATACTTATTCCATGTCTTTAAATCTTATACGGCATTTGTGTTGTGCATGTCACATTATAAGGTAATAATAATTATTATCTTTTTTCTTCTTCCTCGACTTCTTCACCTTCATCCTACTCTAATTCTACTCTAATCTTCCTTTCTTTCCCTTTATTCTTAAGTGGTGCAGAGGAACTCCAGCTAGTCTTACAAGCTAGCGTATCTTTTATCATGGCGTGTAATTTATAATGGCGTGTAATCCATCCCCTTCATATATAGATTAGTCTGTGTTATCTTCTTCACACTCCCGCTCAACCCACCTACCCCAAGATATCTCTTTTAGCGAAACATCGCAGTCCCTCGCGTTGATCCCTGGAGGTGGGTAGGTGCTTTGCTGGGGGGAACAAATGTCACATTAAACCAGCATCCCCGAAACGAGAGCTTAAGGTTATAATTGTGACTAGGTTCTGTGCGCCATAAAAAACTGGCTTAGCATTGCATGCCACCAAGAACCATGAAATGTGTAGAAGCGATCAAAGGAGACAGACCCAAATACTGTCCCGACTGGCGACGAAGTCGTATATCGGCGAGCTAGTGGGTGACCGAGTCGCCGATAGTGATTCCTGAAGGGTTTTTGGGTTCATTTTTCCCCCCCCAGGACATCAGTCTGTAGGAACGACATTCAATAATGACAACCAAATAGGAATACATCCCAGAAACCCCGTATCCTTTACAATACATTGCAGAACCAAACCCAGCATTTTTGGCTGTTGTGGTTTTTTTTAAGGCAAATTTACGTCCAGTAGTTTGCCATTGCCTTTCTGGACGGTCGGCTTCTCGATACCACTGTCGAAACAAACGCAAGGCACAAGGCTCGCAGCTGGGATTGAACCAGGCTGTATAGCACAGTTATATGGGGGCAACACAAAATTGTGACGAAGTAACATGTACTCTGGTGTGGGTGGGCGATGACCTTAAGGTTTGATCACCCCTAATCAATTGATAATCTCATCCTGAATGGCAAACGGACTGGGTAATACCGAATATCAAAGTCAACCTCTAAATAAATTATAAATGTGGCAAAGGCCCTTTGGAAACAAGCAAGGGAATCAGTAGAGACAGAAGATTATTATGGCCTGGAGAGAATGAGGCATCTGGGTGTAACCAGAGGGTCTGGCCGGCTCACTACACTCAGAGAAAAGGCAAGACGGACATATAACCATATTTTGACCGGTACCACCAGTATTGGAACTCTGTGCTGGCTGCTGAAGATAAGGACGGAGCATGCATGGGAATGCCCCGAGTGCTGTAATGTCAATTCTTGACTCAACTTAACTCAGAAGTTATAATTGTAGCGAGGAGTCCTGTCTGGGTAAGGAATAGCAGAGACTGTCAAATTGATTATTTTCGCATAATCAGAGCATCATTTGATTAGGTTATGTAGACACTATGTACTTTCGAGCTTAAATGCTACAGAAATTTTTTTTCAGAATATCAGGGACAAAGAAGAAGAGAAATACATTTTAAAATATGTGAACATCAAGGAAGATTGGCTAATAAACAGCATCATGTCATGGAAGCCGAAATATTTTGGTCATATCAACCAACACGAAGATGGGCAAAGGATATCATCATCATCATCAGGTGCCTTGCCGACTGGCGTGGGCGATCATGCCTCTCCATAATCCGAGATCTCCTGCAGCATGTATCAGTTCGTGTGCCGACACACCTCCATGCCATGCAACAAGACTGTCAAGCATCTTCTCTCGTTGTCTTCCTCTATCCCTCCTTTCACAGATCTTTCCAGTGGTGACAACATGTTCTATTTTCCCTCTTCTCATAACATGGCCGAAAAATGATGACTGTCTCCTTCTGATGTCAGTGATAAGTTGTCTTCGGGCTCCCGCCTCTTTTAAAACCTCTTGGTTGCTCTTTTTAGCTGTCCAAGGTATTCTAAACATTCTTCTGTAAAACCACATCTCTGAGGCCTCTAAAAATTGTTTGGCCTGCTTACCGATTGTCCAGGATTCACATCCATATGTTAAAACTGGATGTATGTAGCAAGCAAGAATTCTTTTTGTAACTCTCAATGACAAGGATATATTGCACAAGATGTTTTTCATTTTATAAAATGCAGTTTTTGCCTGTCCAATTCTGTTTCTTATTTCAGTTATGCATCTTCTGATGTTATCTATGTGCCCAGATACTTAAATTTCTGTACTTGTCTTAAAATAACACCATTGACTTTTATTACACATTTAGGAATAATTTGTTTCTTTGATACCACCATTACTTCTGTCTTCGCAAAGGATATATATATCCTAATTCTTGTTTTTCGTTTACCCTAAAAGAGCATTTGGCAGGTTGTGTTATGGTTAAGAACAGACTGCGAGATCTAGGTCTTTCAGCCAAAGATATCTGATGTAAGCAAAGTCCTAATTAATTGACTTTTACGACACGCTTACTAGGGTCAGTGGGTCCACCGTCCTTCCCCAACAGGGCCCTGGAAGCCACGCTGAGAAACATCCTAGTTATGGTGGTCAATAAGACAGTGACAGGGAATTTTGCTAACTGATAAATTCTAGAGAACACACTAATTATTTCCCATATGTATTTTGCTCAGCTGTTGTCAAAGAGAGAGAGAGAGAGAGAGAGAGAGAGAGAGAGAGAGAGAGAGAGAGAGAGAGAGAGAGAGAGAGAGAGAGAGAGAGAGAGAGAGAGAGAGAGAGGGGGGGGGGTGGGGTGGGAGCATACAATGTTAAAATAAAGTCGTAAGAAACAAATACAAGTATCTTCTCTTTTTCTTTTGTCTTATCTCCAGATCTTTTTCCTCTTCTCTGTGTTCACCGGGTGTAAGCTCTGGCGGAAAGTTCTTATTGTTCGTCCACTTCTGAACTTTCGTCTTGTACCAGAACGTGAGTTCTGCATGCATATCTGTATACAGACTGTTGGTTTCTTACCTTTCACGGTGAGGAACTCTGACTTAAAAGCAAACATCCCTGTTTAATAACTTTTTAGGACATGCTTGTTTGGGGGCAATTGGTCTATACACCCCCCCCCCCTACCCCCCCCCCCAAAAAAAAAAAAAAACGGGGCTCCTGAACCTACATGGGGACATCTCCAAATGAAGAATAGGCCCTCAACCAACAAGCAAAACCCTCCTAGCCTAACCTGCTGTCTGCAACGTTTCCCATGACCCTGAGATATTATTGGCATGTATATTAATTTTTTTCCTTCTTGGGTTTTTGAGACTCACTGTATTTCTTTTGCCCTGAGGGGCTTCAGAGGTTGGACTTTTTAGTTTATATAAGGTGTATTTTTAATAAAAAATATTGCTGCTTCTATTTTTGTAATTGCCGTCTGTGGAGTTAACACAATATATACTACTATAGTATGCCCTATTTTGGGTGCTGTTTTCCACATTACAGCTCTATTCACAACTGTTTCTATTGGTTAAATTTCTAACAGTATCAGGCTGAGGCGCTTGAGAATCAGAAAATTATATAAATTGTTGAACAATCACTTTCAAATTCCTGCCACCGTTAAAAAACACATGCTTAGCCAAATCTACTCTTTCTTCATTAACACCATAAAAGCTAAGATCAATTACTAAAACATTGGTAAATAGCAGTGATATTCTAAACTAACGGTTACATTCAACTCGAAACATGATGCTATAGACAAATTTTAATTATGATGAACAAATATTCATTTCAAAAGTTCTACAGTCATTAAACATACACTCTATAGTTTTACTGTCATAGTTTTTGGTCCTGACAGAGCCAGACTGTTTTTTTTTCTTCAAAAATGACTTTGGCTCAAAATTCGACCCAGCCTTAAGTAGGTACCAAGTACAGCCCTGGGAAGTAAAGGCAGTTGGCATGATGATGATGACCACATCACTCACCGAGTGCCGATTGGTATATAAAATATAGGTCTAACCCTATAAGCCTTATATGCTGACTCCTATGACACAGTGGGTCTATATTTATTCACCAACAATGGAGCCACGCAACTCACATGGAAAGGCAATGGGTCTATTCCAGTTATCCCCACAATGGGGTCCCAGACCCCACATGGAAAGGCAGTGGGTCTATTCCAGTTATCCCCACAATGGGGTCCCAGAACTCATTTGGGGAGGCAGTGGGTCTATTCCTGTTATCCCCACAATGGAGTCCTGGAACCCACATGGAGAGGCAGTGGGTCTGTTCTTGTTATCCCCATAATGGGGGTCCCAGAACCCACACAGGGAGGACTGGATTCAAGGACTACCTTTACCAAAGTTAAAACTGTCTATCAGTGGTTCAGCTACACTAGAATAATCTCAGCTCTGTGCACAAACTCATTCAGTGATCGGAATTCTTATGTGTACACACCAAAATCAGACCACATCACAGGTTCTCACAATCTAAAAAAATGCCCTAGTTGTTTAACCCAAATATCTTTTGACGACATAATCAATGATTTTTAATTTGGAGATAAAAAAAAAAAAAAAACAAACAAACAAAAAATCTCAAAAAAAAAAAAAAAAAAAAAAAAAAAAAAAAAAAAAAAAAAAAACAAACACACACACACACACACACACACACACACACACACACACACACACACACACACACACACACACACACACACACACACACACACACACACACACACACACACACACACACACACACACACACACACACACACACACACACACACACACACACACACACACACACACACACACACACACACACACACACACACACACACACACACACACACACACACACACACACACAACACACACACACACACACACACACACACACACACACACACACACACACACACACACACACACACACACACACACACACACACACACACACACACACACACACACACACACACACACACACACACACACACACACACACACACACACACACACACACACACACACACACACACACACACACACACACACACACACACACACACACACACACACACACACACACACACACACACACACACACACACACACACACACACACACACACACACACACACACACACACACACACACACACACACACACACACACACACACACACACACACACACACACACACACACACACACACACACACAATTTTAAGCAGTAACTTAGAGTCTTTTAGAGGATTATATAATTTTGTTAAAAAAAAAGAAATTAAACGACATTATATTTCCATAATCCGTATATTTAGAAGGCGTATTTATTTTTAAAGGGAACCACAGTGGTGCACCTGCTAGATGCTCGGAAGGTCATGAGTGTTGTGTGCTAACTTGTTTCCTGTGTATACAGCACACTACCAGGTACCTTAGGATATGGTTCACGCCTGCACACACAACAGTCAGGAAAACACCACCACCTATGGCCGCCATGTATATGCACATTTTATTATCACACACACAGAGGGTATTCATAAATTCACACACAATAATGCAAGTGAAGTAATTCATACATCGGTCCTGGCTAACATGAGATTAATGTTCCACCCTTTGCTCGCTCCTACAGGTATAGTGACGCTCTCACAGACAGCTTTAACTAGCCGCCACTACACATGACCTGACCGCTACAGTTTCTAGGTCTACAGTGCCCCTTACTTCAGAGCTCGCTGTACAGATGAACAGGATATATCTACTAATCAACTTGACCTCTGCTGCTCTATGTGGAACAGACACCATCACATCGGCTGACTGGAAACATCACAATACTTGATCTCTAGCATGTGCACACAGCACATCAGCCTTGTCGAAGGAACACAGATGATCGGCAGGACTCCTGGCTCTGAGTCCCTTTCAGCACACAACTATCACAGACATCTCTGCTGTCTTGTTTCACTAGTGATCCTACCGCTTAACATGCGTCGTCACCCAAAACAGTGTCTCTTGAAGTAGTCTAGCTCTCTTGGCCTGACTCTGCCAACTAGACTCCTCTTCCTTCAACTGCACTCTTGACTGTCCTCTAGACCAGTCTCTCGCGAGTGCTTTCCCTCGATTGTTCTCGACTCAACTGTTCGATTTCTCAACTGTCCACTGCTCTCTCAACCCCAGTATATACCCTTGCCTGCCCCTTGTGAGCTGGCCCGTGCACACTAGAGGCACGCTGTCATGCACCTGATCATTCTTCCGTGCGACAGCAGCTTCCTAATGCCGTTGGTGACCCCCAACCACAAAATTATTTTCGTTGCTACTTCATAACTTCAGTGAATATGTGTTTTGCAATGGTCTTAGACGACCCCTGTGAAATGGTCCTTCGCCACCAAAGGGGTCGCGACTAACAGGTTGAGAACTACTGTAGTAAACCATGACCAGCTCCAGCTTAGGGTCCGTGCTGCTGACGTCACCGGGTCAGGCTAACTATGCATTACCGCAGCGGTTCTCACACAAGAAATAAATTATTTTGAAATTAGGGAGGGAAGACAAATAAAATTTTCTTGATTACTGCCGTGGCACCCCGGGCTTACGCTCACAGCACCTCAGTTTGAGAGCCGCTGCTTTAACGCATTGTTAGCCTGACCCAGTGACGTCAGCAGCATGGCCCGTCAGTTGGAGCTGGTCGTGACTAAACCCATATTATTAAAGACCAATCAACACTCAGTAGGTGACATAGTCATGATGTCACCAGATGCCAGAATTCAAATACATACTATAAAGTAACGTATCAAATTTTGACAATTTTCCAGGGCACTCGTATGGTCTGCCGTCTATGATTGCCAACTGATATGGCATTTTTTTTTTTGGTTATATCCAAGAAACTTGTAAAATCCAATAGTCTAGAAAAGAAACTGATAGGAGATCAAAATTCTGCACACACAAAAAAAAAATCTAGAATAATAAAAAAAATTATCTTCTTCTTCTTTGCGTTCACCAGCTGTAAACTCTGGTGGAAAGTTCTGGTTGTTCATCCACTTCTGGATTGCAGTCTTGTTCCTGAACCTGAGTGTTGCGTGTGCATCCCTTTAACAGATCTGACTAATTTGTGTGCAGACTGTCGGTTCCATGTCTCTCAGGCAGATGCACTCCGACTTCGGAGGAAGCTCCCAATTAGTCGACTTTTACGACATACTTTTGGGTAGGCAGTGGGCCTATTCTTGTTTTCCCTATAATAGGGCCCCGGAACCCACACAGGGGGAAAAAATATTATAAATCATACTTCTTGTTATGCCTGTCTGGAAGATTAATCTCATTAATTTTGTCCACATGTCCATGCCACTGATTGGCTATAAGTAGAGCCACATTCCTGGCTCCAATAACACTCATCTCCATAGCAGACGCCGCACTCTCGATGGCATTAATATAATATAATCCATTATACAACACAAATGGCGGCAGGTCCATTTTAGGTTTATATTCAGGGTAGGCTAGCCACTCCACTAGTTTTAATTCCTTTCGGCTGTCAAACAGCTGGCTTATCTGCTCCTCTGTTGGAACTTTATTGAAGAAAGTCTTCCAGACTGCACTCTCTGTATCCAGTACATTACCTGCTGCTGTATCAGGCACCACTGGAGACTGCTGGCCAACAGCATTGAAGAACACACCTGCACTGGTTGTTAACAGGTCTGGAGGGAGTTCACTTCTGGTTTTGGCCTGAAATGAGCTTGCATTGATCGTTCCTTGAACAAACATGGCCACCGTAGTGTGATAATCCTGAGTGAAAGGCGTCACATCGTGAGGGAAGTTGACAAATGACACTTTAGTTTTGGACCCAAAAATGGGTGCTGCCATGATAACTAGGTCGTACTGTTTGGAGCTGGCGGTGATGTTGCCATCAGAGTTTGTATGTTTGTATGTGACTTCATATGAAACATTCTCATTTTCTTTGCTACTGTTCAGCAGGGCAACAGAACTGACCTCTGCTTCAATCAGATTTGCCTGTGACTCTTTCAGCAATGCTTCTGCAATCTGTTTGTTACCATTACGTACTGACCACAGACCTGGCTCGGCTCCCACCAAAGAAACAGCACCTGCAATTTAAAAAAATTAATAATTTAAACCAAAATATCCCACCATATTGTAAACGAGCACAATGCATTTACCTCCTCAGATGAATGGGGAAGAACAATTACACAGTAATAACATCTGCTATTTACTCTTTCCATCACCAGGAACACAGCAGGATGTCATACACTGTTGATGTATAACAATCGACAATCGATGAACTGTGTGTGACTGTACATGTTAGTTTTATTCACAGCGTTGTTGTTCACCGAATCACAAGTGACGAGGACCACTCTTTTGTTGTTCCATCATAAAACCAAAGTTGGATTGATTGCAAGTCCAGAGGTGACTTATAAGACAAATATGGGCCCGGAGGAATCCAGGATAATGAGGGTAGCGGCAAATAGTGTCTGTAGTTAAAGGACCTGTTACATAGGTCTTTCTAGCCTGCCTTCGTTGTTCAGCTGCCTTTTTTCTAGATGCCTCTTTAGAGCACACAAAAGTAATCACGGATTAGACAGAGATAAAACATTTCTTATTAATAAGGTAAGAGTAGCTTTCAAAGCACTAGGGTACTCGTGGAAGTCAACTAATATTTGAAGAAAAGGAGAAAGAGTAGGGCAGATGAAAGAGAAAACATAGGACAAAAAGGATGGAAAAGTCATAGAGGAAGACAAAAAAGAAAGACAAGAAGATGAAGACAAAGAAAAGGAAGAGAAAAAGAGATGAATGATGAGACACAAGAAGACGGAGGAACTGAATGAAGAAAAAATAGAGGACAAGCAGATGAAGAGAAGGAGGGAGAGACAGAAGAAAATGGAGGAGAAGGAAGAGGAAGAGAAGAGAATATGAAGAAAAGGTTGGTATGTAAGAAAGAGAAAGACGAGAACATGTTTAAAGGAGGATGTCCCAAAAGTTTCCAAAAATAGGAAAAATAAACACGAAACAATTTTTATTTACATAATACGCTAAATGACTATCATTTGTTTGAAAACCCATTTTGATGTGCCTCCTTCCCTACTGAAAAACAAAAATAAACACAGCTGGAATTAAGCTTGTGATTATGTTGGTGATACATTTATTGTGCCTATGCATGGAGACCTAAAGCGGCGTCCGTGGCTAAGGCGTTGCGAGTCCGACTCGTAAGCCAGCATACCGCGAGACCTGCAATTTTTATCGTGGTATGGGACGTCGCAGGTCGACCCAGCTTAAAATGGGTACCAGGATGGGCTGTCCTGGGAAAGTAAAGACAGCCGGCGTAATGCTGACCACATTACCCAAAGAGTGCTGATGGTCTGTAAAAATATGGGACGCTCTGCCCATATGCCCGATGCGCCGAAAGGCGTGAAAAGGGATCTTTACTTTTTTTTTACTATGGAAACCTAAAGGACTGTATGATGAGCTGGTGTGTACAGAATCAGATCATTCTTTCAGATCATAGCACATGCATTCAGATTTCCCTGTGTGAGTTCCAGGGTTCCAGTGTGGGGAAAACAAGAACAGACCCATTGCCTCCCCCACAAGCATGTCGTAGGAGTTGAGTAGCTGGGGACTTCCTTTGTAGTTGGAGTGCATCTGCCTGAGAGGCAAGGAACCAACAGTTTGCATACAAATAAGCTAGATTTGTAAAACATATGTGCATGCAACACCCAAGTTCTGGAACAAGACTAAAATCGAGAAATGGATGAACAACCAGAACTTCCCATAAGAGTTTATAACAGGTAAATGCAAATAAGAAGAAGAAAAAGAAGAAGAAGCATACAGACTGACAGCTGCAAACAACTGTTACTAGCTACTGTGAAAAGAAACCTACCCACAAAGCCATGGGCCTCTGTTGTCTGTCCATAGTTTGCCCTCATGGCAGCCATTGCTAACTCACTGATAAACCTCTGAGACAGTCCAGCATCAGAGAGGACATCCTGCAGGCTGTGTCTTGTCATATTGAGGAAATCTGTACTCATCGCCTCTAACATATCTCTTAGTGTAGTAAAAGCTATGCCTTGTTCTTGGAATTCATAGATCCTGAAAAATGATGGAGCAACAGATTTACAGAAGTGAATCATGGAAGGTCAATAGATGATTACTTTCAAAACAAGGAAGTTGGTGGGGAAAATTTGAACAAACAAACTTTATTTTTCAAGGGTTAAGAATTGGGCAAGCAGGCTCGTCTAACATTTGCCCTTCGAGGTCTAACTCCCTCCTTACATCATTTCATTCACACATCATGTAACAAACATTATCAATAGCATACAAAATATTCAGTACAAGCACTGGAATGTCTATATTTCTAACTACAATAAACCATAGTGGTTGTTATAAATCTAGGGAAAATAACCGCTATTTCTAAAATATTTGTCTTTTTGTCTTCTATGGGAGCACGTAATCTGTGCTCAGATAATATACGAACAGTTTTCGATTGTACGTATAGGGACTAGTGGTATTTTTGATCGGTTGTGAAAGACCAGGAGGAGACTAAGAGGATGCAGGACAGTTTGGCAAATGGCAAGACTATTCAGCTGCCAGTCTGCGGAGGCCTAGCAAGTGGCCCGAAGATCATTGCCAGGTGCATTGTATTCATGATCTTTCTATACTGCATCTCGGATTTCTGACCTGTGACTATCCCCATTTTAAACATCTTGTCCCTTGATTAAACTTAAGCTGAATAGCCCTGGCATATGGCATGGTGATTTAGATCCTTGAAATAACAAATGAAGAGAATTTATATTTTTGGACCTATCATACATCCAAATTTAAATTGACTGATATCAATTTCAGCATTACCAACATTCAAAATTGTAAAGCAACAAGATCAGTGGGTGCAAAACAGTATTGGTTACTGCAAGGGACACTCAGAGGATTAGTAGAAAACTTTAATAATACCGATCCATATAAGAAGAACTCCACAAAAGAAGAGTATAGACTCCCAACAAGGACATACAAGAGGTTGAGATCTCAAGGACAGACAACAGTACACAATACGCCCAGATGAAAACCACCCACATGAGATAACAGTAGAACAGCCACAATTGTATATTTTTCAATTATATTAAGACGTTGGACAATAATTAAGACAAATGGATCCCTCATCTGGAACAAAGGACCAACATCGAAGACCCAGACATGTTCAGGGTCACACACATCTAGGGAAATAAGCCAAAACTCCTGGCACAACAAACCAATTAAGCCACACTGAACTTGGCACAAATAAAAACAGACTACAATTTTAACTGATTGACTGAACCTGTTCTTAGCAGGGTTGAAAGTTACGACCCCCCTCCCCCTCCAAAACCAGCAAGGAAGAAGTGTGTACCAGAAATATTTGGCAGTATATGCGACAAAAGGCTGTGGACAAAAATTATGATGAATGAAATAGTGCATTTTGTGTCACATTCATGTTCTTACATGTTGTTGGTTTGGTTGTTAAACATTTGTTGTAACTGGCTCCTAGCTGCTGAAAATGATTATGACGGTAGTTCCCAATTAGAATACTTGCGGAACCCTCTTAAATTTGAAGGTAAATCACAGACCACACAATTTACAAGTCACACTGAAAATTCTTTTATAATTTATAAATATTAGAATCACAAAATGCCACTAGGCATAACGAGAGTTGATGATGAGAATCACAAAAACTGATTGCATTCTAAACTTCAGGTTGTGTGTGCGTGCACTTATGTAAACCATAGACCCTTTAAATCTTACACAGACACCCCAGACAATCAAATGGGAAACACTGTAAACCATTCATAGACTTCAATATTTGCTTACTACAAGTAGTCAATCAAAGCAATGTTTCCCTGTTGTAAACTTGAACAAAGAAGACACAAACAAAAGACTGCACAATTTATTGCCTGGCATATTTCGCTGTATCTCGTCAGGTGCATACTACAGTAACAATTACATTAATGAAGCAGATAAGTGAATCCTTTATAATTGAAGTACAAATTCAACATCGGTCAAACATGACTGCCTGTTTTACCAGGCACCCGTTGTAAAAGTATTCAATCAACAAGGTGCTATCTCTATCAGGTGCTATCTCTATCTCTATAGGGAAGGCTCGCTACAATGAATTTCCACACTCTTTGACTTTTGCTCTGGTCGTGAAATTAATTAATCACTTTGTATAATCAATTAATCACCCTTTGACTTTTGCTCTGGTTGTGAAATCAATTAATCACTCTTTGACTTTTGCTCTGGTTGTATAATCAATTAATCACTCTTTGACTTTTGCTCTGGTTGTATAATCAATTAATCACTCTTTTCGACTTTTGCTCTGGTTGTATAATCAATTAATCACTCTTCGACTTTTGCTCTGGTTGTATAATCAATTAATCAATCTTCGACCTTTGCTGTGGTTGTATAATCAATTAATCACTCTTTGACTTTTCCGCTGGTTGTATAATCAATTAATCACTCTTCGACTTTTGCTCTGGTTGTATATTAATTAATCACTCTTTGACTTTTGCTCTGGTTGTATAATCAATTAATCACTCTTTGACTTTTGCTCTGGTTGTATAATCAATTAATCACTCTTTGTCTTTTGCTCTATTTCTATATATAATCAATTAATCACCCTTTAACTTTTGTCTGGTTGTATAATCAATTAAACATTCTTCGACTTTTGTCTGGTTGTATAATCAATTAATCACTCTTTGTCTTTTGCTGTATTTGTATAATCAATTAATCACACTTTGACTTTTTTCTGGTTTTATAATCAATTAATCACCCTTTGACTTTTGCTCTGGTTGTATAATCAATGAATCCCTCTGGTGCCATTCAACACACTAAACATTAGCTCCAATGGATCCCCAAAAATTTTTTGTCCCTCCCCATGGTTCTCTCCTTCTTTGGGTTCACAGACTATAAACGCCAGAGGAAAAGTTCTGGTTGTTTACCCTTTCTAGATTTTGGCTTTGATTCAGAACTTGAGTTTTGCACACACCTGTTTTACCGATCTGACTTATTTGCATACAGAGTGTTGGTTTCTTGCTTCTCAAGCAGATGCACTCCAACTTCAAAGCATACTTCCCTTATTAGTCCCCTTTTACATCACACTTGTTGGGGGGGGGGGGGGGGTTCTATTCTTTTCCCCTCCCACAATGATGCCCCGGAATACAGACACAGAGACTGTGTTAATTTTTTTTAAAGATAAAAACTGAGTCTTCTAGATTGCCATATGCCTTTCAGCATCCTTCTTCTTTTTTTTTTTTCAATGTGTTTACCTTCTGATTTACAGTGATAAGTCAAGTTCTTGTGATAAACTTGACAAAGTTTAGAAGTTCCCTTTCAGTTCTATATAACTTTATGTGCAGTGTTGACTCATTTGGCCAGTATTCCCGTTTTAATGGGCTGTACAAGGAACATTCCTCCTCCTTGTTAAGCATATTGTAAAAGGCGTCTGATTAAGGCTCTACTGAAACTGGATATGTTGGGCCACTGGGTGCAGGTATTGCAGCCTAGCTGTAAGCCACAACATCACATACCATCCGCCCTTTTAAGGCCGCACAAAGAAAGAGAGTTCATCAGCACAAACCTTTCAAACTTTTCCCCTACCAGACTCCTGGTCCAATGCTGTGAAGAATATAGGTCAAGACCGTATCGCCAAAATAGTTTGGCCAAACTGATTACCTCCCATCTGCTCGTCTGAAAAAAGATACCGGATTCATCACACAGCCCGAAGAACATATCTCCTGATGATGGCTCATTGGCACCTGGAAGAAAAACACTATACACTGAATTCAAAGACTTGCAACTTCTTCTTGTGTTTGCTTTCTGATTTACACTGACAGACAAGTTATTGTAACAAACTTGACTGTTTTTAGAAATTTCCTTTTAGTTCCAAACAGCTTTGAGTGTAGTGTTGACTCACTGGGCTAGTATTCCCTTTTTATTGTGATGTGATGTTCAGTTATTTGCCTGCTTTCTGAACATTCAATTCTCAGTACCACTGTTGAAAAACAACGTAAGATGGTCTGCTGCCAAATTGCCTGCAGCTGGATCAAACCCGGCAACTCAGCATTATGAAGCGCGTTCGCCTCGCCTAAGACACAGATGCCGACAAAATGACTAAGCAACAACACATAAAGAAGCAAACTATATATTAAAATGTAGGAGCAGATCAGACTGTACACTTATATGATGAAACTATATGATAACATGTCACACATACAGACATCATCATCATGTAACAGGTCCTTTGTGGAATTTCGCTCTCATCTCAACAGATTATGCCTGGAAGAAATACTGTCTCTCACCAGCTCTCCCACCTCATGCACTTTCATATCCAAAGAGTCACTTATATCCTGTGCCCATCTCTGTGGTGGTCGGCCCCTGCCCTTCCTTGCGGTACCATGCCTTCCGCTATTATTTTTTCCAATCAGCCCTGGCACTTGATACGGCTAAAATATGTCTGCTTCCGAGAAAAGTTGCTGTTTATTACATGTACAAAAACAGGATGAATTATACAACCACATGATGAACTACAAAATTACATATTATACAACAACATAAAGAACTATACAATGACATAAGGAAGAATACAATAACAAGGGAACTAATCACATCAGTGAAATGAACTACATAACAGCATGATGAACTATACAATAGCATAAAGAACTATAAAATGATAACAAAGAATACAGTAACAAGGTGAACTAATCACATAAATGTGAAGAACTATACAATAACATAAAGAACAACTAAGTAACAAAGAACTATAAAATAGCATAAAGAACAACTCAATAACAAAGAACTATACAACAGTCTAAAGAACCATACAATATATGATAAACTGCACAGTGGAATATTAAATAAACCAGAAAATGACAAAATTAACTTCTGTTTCTTCTGCTCTCAACCCTGAAAGGGAGCATAGGCCCTCGAACTCATGCAGAGTCAATCTATCCTTACCATCACATGCACTCCCAATCTTTTTTAACTTTACTCTCTAGCCCCATTCTCTATGTGTTTTTTGGTCTGCCCTCATTTCTATTCCCTGTTGGCTTTCAGTGTCAAGCCCTTCTAGTTATAATGTTTGCAGGCTTTCTCAACCTGCATCCTATCCGATGCCAGCATCTTTTCTTCACCTCTTGGTCCACTTGAACTCGCTTATTTCTCTCCGAAAGCTCAACATTAGTGACTCTATCATAGCCTTTAATTCTCTCTATTCTGCAAAGCCACCTGTTGATGAATGTATATAGTTTATTAGTAACTGTTCTTCTTGTTCTTGTTCTTCTTCTTTGTGTTCACCAGCTGTTAACTCTGGCTGAAAGTTCTGGTTGTTCGTCCACTTCTGGACTGCAGTCATGTTCCAAAAACTGAGTGATGTGTGTGCATCCGTTTTACAGATCTGACTCATTTGTATGCAGACTGTTGATTCCTTGCCTCTCAGGCAGATGCACTCCAACTTTAAAGGAAACCCTAAATTAGTTGACTTTTACCACAAGCTTTTGGGTAGGCAGTGGGTCTATTCTTGTTTTCCCTATAACAGGGCCCAGGAACTCACACGGGGAAGTAACTGTTCTAGTTGTTGTTCTTGTTTCTGCTCCAGACAGCAGTACTGATTTGACATCAGATTTTTTTCTCTTCCTTTTTTGTATTTACCTGTAAAAGGGCAGTTGGCATATAGTAGTGTGGTTTACAGCTAGGCTGTGATATCTGCATCCTTCCTCACACCACTGATAAGATGCAGTAAGTTCATCGTGTAGCTGCTAGATGCTTACCTGCAGATGCTGAAAGTCGTGGGTTTAATTCCAAACAGAGCCGGGCTGTTTTCAAAAACAACCTTGGCTCCCAGGCAGACCCAGCTCTCAAATAAGTAGCAGGTAGTCCTGGGAAGTGCAGGTGGTCGGCACGATGTCGACCACGTCACTCACCCAGTACCGTTTGGTCTATAAAATATAAGTCTAGTTCTTCATGCCCGTCGGCTCTGTGGCTAAGTTGATGCGAACGCTTCGAAATGCCCGGATTCCGGGTTTGATCCCAGCTGAAGGCCATGCGCCTTGCGTTGGTTTCGACAGTTGTATCAAGAAAACCGACCTGTCCAGAAAGCAATGGCAAACTACTGGACATACATTTGCCCAGAAAAAACACACAACATCCAGGGGCTGTTGGGGGTTGATTCTGCAACGTCTGTAAAGGATATTCAACTAACTCTTCATGCCCAATACGCCTAAAGGTGGGGAAAGACTCCCTTCACCATTTAATGGGTCAATTCCTCCCGTCAAAAATGGAGCCCAGGAAGAGAAACTAAAAAAGTTGAACGCATCCGAATTCTGCCATCTCTATATCAGTCCTCTTTTATAATATATTTAAACAAAGATGACACAAACAAAAGATTGCACAATTTATTGCCTGGCATATTTCGCTGTATCTCGTCAAGTGCATACTACAGTAACAATTACATTAATGAAGCAAATAAGTGAATCCTTTATAAGTGAAGTACAATTTCAACAATGACCAAACATGACTGCCTGTTTTTACCAGGGCAGCCGTAAAGACCGAACCATTCTCTTTCTGTATACAGAGTTCCAGGCGCATGTGATGAATCGCGGAAGCTTCAAGAAATCTTAGCGTTTTGCCACTGGTTGACATAGGAAGGATTTGAAATGCGTTGTCCTTAGTTACCACATGTTCAGATTTTAGAAGATGGCTTCATTTAAGTAACTGCTACTGTAGTATGCACCTGACGAGATACAGCGAAATATGCCAGGCAATAAACTGTGCAATCTATTGTTTGTGTCTTCTTTGTTCAAATTTACCACGGGGAAACATTGCTTTGATTTTATAACATACTTGCCTAGGGGCAGTAAGTTTGACCCAACCCCCCCCCCCCCCCCCCCCCCCCCCCCCCCCCCCCCCCCCCCCCCCCCCCCCCCCCCCCCCCCCCCCCCCCCCCCCCCGCAAAAAAAAACCCCCACATAACCTTGGAAGCTATGTGGTGAAATCTACAATTAATCATTTCACTAAAAAAGAAGAAACACATTCTCAGTACTTTGATGAACGTGTTTGACTCACTTTTGTTGAATCTACTAGCAAAATCAACCATATATTTATTCTTTTTGTGAATGATACTGCCTCCGGCTTCATACTCTTTCCCACCGATGTCAATCAGAGCAGTGCGACCACCAACTTTGTTTGCTTCAAAGATATCAATCTGGAGGTTAGGTCCAAATAGTTGACGGAGATGAAATGCAGCTGATGTTCCACCCAGGCCTGCACCAATCACAGCTGAGAAAATACAATCAAAATTAAAAGATACACCCCAAAACACCCCAAAGACAAAATACTTCATCATGTGCAGAAAGAAAAAGTCTGTTCAGTATTTTCTGAGACTATATTTATTCCCGGCTCACTGCGGCACACCAGGAAATAAGTAAGCAGACAGACTTGCAAAAAATAAAACAAAGGAGAAACAACGCACCCATCCATTGTCTTTACCAGAAATTAGAACACTTATCAAGAGAAAAAACAAGGAATTGTGGAGAGAACAAACAGTAAACATCCACAAGACCCCATCAGCAGACTTAACAGAGAGCAAGATACAAACATTTTCCATTTAAGAACAGGACACTGCAGGCTCAACTACCACATGTATAAAAAAAAGATTCTACAGTCCCCACAGTGTGCATGTCAAACAGGACAACAAGCATCTGAGCACATTCTGCAGACCTGCCCTGCTCTAACCTACAACTTCAAAAAGACACCTGGCCCCAAGAGCAAAGTGTACAAAGCAAACTATGGGGAACCATGAAGGACCTGCTACTGACATGCGAGTTCATAGAGGCAACCACCCTGATGGTCTGATCTGAGCATATGAAACAGAATGCAAAGAAGAAGAAGAAGAATTCCTATATGCACGTACAATATGGACAAAAAGTAGGCAAATCAAAAAAAATTAAATGACAGCAGAAAAGCAATTTTTGAGAAAGTTTAAAAAAAATATATATATATAATAGATGGACAGAAACATGAATAAAACATTCTTAATGGAAACAAATAAAATGGCTTCAGAAATTAGGTGTGTAGACAATAAACATTTACTGAGCACCATGAGGAGAACTACAGCCAATTCAGTCCTTACCCACACAGGACTGCATGTTACACCTGGCTGTTGCAGCCTTTATGAGCGCCCTAATTATAACTTCTTTGAGGTTCCTCTTCTTCTTCGTGTTCACCAACTGTAAACTCTGGTGGAAGTTGTGGTTGTTCGTCTACTTCTGGACTGCAGTCGCGTTCCAGAACCTGAGTGTTGCGTGCGTATCGATTTTTCAGATTTGACTCATTGTATGCAGACTATTGGTTTAATGCATATCAGGCAGATGCATTCAATTTTAAGAAAGCTCCCCAATTAGTCTAATCTTATGCCATGCTTTTGGGTGGGAAGTGGGTCTTTTTCTTCCCCCCCCCCTCCCCCCCCCCCCCCCTCATAATAGGGCCCTGGAACCCACACAGGGATCTTTGAGGTTGAACAGGGGGTCTGAGATTTGCCTTGTTGATCTTCCCGTCCAGACTGATATTGTGTAATTTTCAGGCGATATGGTAGCAACCCAGAAGGCACAAACCAATTGAAAGAGCTAAACTGTAAAACTTATTTACAAGTGACACATTTGATGGGAAGTGGAAAGACTGCAAATAAATCAAGTAAATGATAAATCAAGTAAATTATAAATCAATCTTCCCTGATAAAACCACACTTCAAGTAGTGGTCGAAATCATACACATATTTAGGTAACAATGTAAGTAAAGGTAGGGGACAGACATTTACATTGAACAAGAATATGAACCAGTAGGTTGATAGCGAAGAAAGTAGTAGTGGTGGAATCAATATATAATTAGGCAGAAAATGTAGACAAAGACAGATGAACAGAACTGTTAAAACTTTTCAGATTTTGTCTTATTTGGCAGTTGTATCACCAGCGATTGACTGCAATTCAGTTTCTCGAAAATAAGACCAGTAAGATAAGACCATAAGATTATTTTTGCCCTGAAAAGAAGGTTATTTTTGGTGAGATGTATTATTTTTGTTTTTAGTAAAAACATTTACTCAAGTACAAAATACATTGATTGTAATATACACATCATCTCTTTCTTGAATATCTTTATATTTCAATAAGGCATTTACATGTTTCAATGGACGATCAAAATATCTGTCTGACTGATGATCTTAACTAGACTTAAATTGTTAGAAGGGCTCTAACTCTCTTTCTCTTTCAGCGCTTATACTATGACAATCAGGAAGAAAGCTTGCTAAGACTTATTTTCGGGTCAAGTCTTATTGGGAAAACACAGTACTTGTGTATTCAACTGGTAATTCTACTTCTCATTTGGACTTATGTTTTTTCAGCTGGTACTAGAAGTACCAGTAGTATCCCAATCAGTGCAAAGAAACATCTCATTCTAAACATATTCATTCTTCTGGAATTTGGCTTTGTTTCAGAACCTGAGTTTGCATGCACACCTGTTTTACAGATCTGACTTATTTGCATAAAGACTGTTGGTTCCTTGCTTTTCAGGCAGATGCACTCAAACTTCATAGCATACTCCCCTAATAAGTCCACTTTTACATCATACTTGCTGAGGTGGGGGTGGGGGGGGGGCAGTGGTTCTATTCTTGTCCCCTCCCACAATGAGGCCCCAGAATACAGACAGGGACACTGAGTTCTATTTCTTCAGTAAAAGTTGAGTCTTCTAGAAACGTGTGTGTGTGTGTCTCTCCCCCCCCCCCCTTCTAATTTACACTGATAGACAAGTTCCCTATGCTGCCAGTGCCAGACATGGTAATCTTATTCAGCTTCATATCAAATGGGTCACCCCCATAGTCTCCTGTTCCTGTGCCAAGGAAAAATGCACAGAATGTCCATCACTGTCTTTGTGGAAAACTGACACAGACTGCAGTCTCAGCATATCTACTAGCATACACATGCATTCCTAGCGAATAAGGCAGCCATTATAAAGTGCTAACAGAAAATAGTCTGGACACAGGGAAATGCAATCAGTTTGTGACTGTGGCCACCAGCAGTTGCACTAAACAATGCGTGCGAGTTTGCGTCTGTGTCAATTTCCATCACATAATCCATCACAATACAGTGTCGCAGTTTCCACTGTTGTGACAGATTCTGTGGCTACTGTTTATAACTGCAATACTCCTTGCCCTAACCCTAAACCTAGGACACAGGGGGAAAGTTAAACCTAGGACCCAGTGACAAAATGATATCCTTTCAGTCTTAAAATGAAGGAAAATGCAACGGCTGGGTGACAAAATGATATCCTTTCAGTCTTAAAATGAAGGAAAATGCAACAGCTTATGCTTGTCAGAAGCAAAAAATTTGCCATAACTAAAAACAGTGCCAGTGCCTACTGTCCCTTTTGACCAGAATTTTCCATGCCAGACATGATCACTCATAACAAACCAGTAGAGACAATTAGCAACCATGAAATGAAAGACAACTAGTAACCATGGAAATGAAAGACAACTAGTAACCATGAAAATGAAAAACAACTAGTAACCATGGAAATGAAATATCTAAGAAAGGCTGCAGGTGTAGCCACAACCTTCAGAATGCCAGAGGCAAACGGCTTGACCACTTTGCCAGTCTGACCAGACTACGCCATACTACACACACACAAAAGGACAACAAAAGAGAAGGGGGACGTAGAGCAAAAAACAAAGAGGGTGGGGGGGGGGGGAGGGTAGACCGAGTACAATATGGAAAGATAACATCATAGAATCGCTACAACAGCACAGTGCGTCTATGGTCGAGGAGGCTAGACGTGGAAGAAGAAGAAGCTTATTTCTCTCTCAATGCCCGAAGCGGTTTAAAAAAAAAAGAGCAAGTGAGGAAGTTTTAGGAAACTAGGCCAAGAAGGCGGCATCTACCGCCTACGCCCGGACCAGCCCCATTTGGAACCGCGAATGCATATGTTATTAATCAATTAAAGTTTAGTTATTTAAAACAGGCTATTTCTAGATAACACATGCACAAATTCAATCAGACCTATGCGAGGCAGCATATCTTCATTGTCATCGTGCTGTGCCCGAGAAAGGCCAAGCAAATACAACCCAAATAGCAGAAGACATGTCGCCGGCTTCATGTTCACTTTTTAACAATCTGAGGTATCTTTTAAAAACTTAACTATAAAATACGGAACAATTTTTACTTAAACTCATTTGCAAGTGTAAAATAATGTTACATTTAAAGATCATTTAACTTCATAATCTATACACATACAGTCTGTTACAATTGTTACACGAGCTATGCAATATTCTTCTTCTTCTTAGATTCCATGCCGTGTCGCCTTGGTAGTTATGACTATCCCCAACCTTCTGTCTTTCTCGTGTACTTTTAATCAGCTCTAACACAGATGATCTTCTATGCCATGATGTCAAACTCTAGCATCTGTTCTCTCGGTCTCCCTCTGTCTCACGAGGTACTCCAGTTTTCTCCTTCTCATCACACGACCAAAGAATGTAGACTTCCTCTTTCTGGTGAGTGCAGTCAGTTCTCTTCGTGAGTCAGTTTCTTTCAAGACATCTTCATTACTCTTTTTATCTGTCCAGGGTATTCTCATTCATCTATAAAACTACGTCTCCACAGCTTCCATATAAGTTCCCACTAATTTATCTGAATCCACGATTCACATCCGTATATCAGTATAGGATTTATATAGCTTTTAATAATCCTCTTTCTCGTCTCAATTGACAAAGAAAGATTGCATACAGCATTATTCATTTTGTAAAATGCTGCCTTGAAATATGCAATATTAACCCAAAATAATTCATAAGCATAAATAGCCATTAATGAAATAGGAGGTGGGCAGGTAGGCGCTTTGGTAGAAAAAAATATCCTTACGTTCAACTAGCATCCTCAAAAGGGGAGCTTAAGGTTATAATTGTGATTTAGTTATTTGTGCCACATAAATGGCTTAGCATTGCTTGCCCTGAAGAGACTCCTGCAGTGTTGTTGCGGTGACAAAGTCGTCTTCCGGCGATCCTGTGGGCGATCCGGTCGCCGGTCTGCTGAAGTGGGGGAGGGGGAGGGGACACTATATATCCCACTTATAACCCAGTTGGGAAAACAGGTTATTGCTGATTCAGTTACTAGTAGCAGGTAACAATTTTCTTTGAACATGGTTGTTCAGCTGGGAAGTAAAGAGCTTTGATAAAGGGAGAGGGGATAATTGCAGCGTGTCGTGGATAACAAACTTGGAGGCCACTCAGATGATGTACTTTTGCTAACTCTTTTGTCTTTCATTCCTGGTCCCCTCCTCCTCCTCCTCCCCCTCTTCTTTCTCTTTAGAAGTTTAACAGGTGCGCTGACACAGAGAACGAGGTAGGAAAGGGTGGGGGAGGGGGGGAGGGGAAAGGGTTTAAATCAATGCTCACGTTGGAATTGATTATACAGATATCGAAATTGTCACAGAGTTGTAATATTTAGGCCCAGTAGTGAACGAGATCTGCGACTGCACAAAAGAAGTAGGTAATGTAAGTTGCACCACACCAGGACATCACACAAGCGATAAACACATGGTGACACAAAGTGCCGACATGTGGATGAGGATCCCCCGTGAAGAGGTCCCAGAAACCCCATTCAGCCGTTAGCCCATATTTAAGGCCCGACTATATGTAGGGCCCCTGGCAAAAGCCGAGGTGGGGCTTCAGAATAACACAAGATTGCATCCCACATGAGGACGAACCGATACCCCCCCAAAAAAAAAAAAGCCAGAAGAAAACTTGCTTTAACGATGCAGAAATTAAACAGAATATATGGTGCAACATCTACAAACGCGTTGATTAAAAAAGTGAGATCCTGCATAGGCCTACATCTTTCCCGTGGCAGCTTATTGTAGATCATTAACCAGTGCATTAAAAAAATCGAATTTGAAATGTTTCAGAAAAAAATGTAGAATACCATAAAAACATACACATTGACATCCGAAATAATCGAAATCTCGAGGAAAACTGGCTCATAAATAGCATCCAGTCCCTAAAGTTAAGATATTTTGTCAATGTAAAACGATGGCACGGAGAGAACGGTGATGGAATGTAGAGTTTCCGGAAAACGAGTCAGAGGCAGACGACAGCGGATGTGGATAGAGGACACAGAAGATACATCATCTATGAAAGTATTTGGGGCTTTTTAATAGAGCAATTTCTCGGGGGGGGGGGGGAGACGGCTGACTGACGATAATAAATCAATACCTGTTTCTATTCATTTCATATTTTATACAAAATGCTAAACCAACCAACTACTGCAGATCCGGCCAATCTGTCTGCCTTTTTATTTCCTTTCGCATCGACGTCTACAGCCAATATAGGATTTTTCTTTTCTTTTCAGGCAAGACTTCTGGATGTTGTCAACACATTCTAGTCGGAGTTTGTCAGTTTGGGTCTTTTCAAGCATGTTCATTGAGCCTGTCACTATCAATGCGTGAGTTGCTTTCTATTCCGCCAGCCATGCATGTGTCCATGCAACAGCTGCTACCTCCGTCGTCATACCAACTGTAGGTGAACGGAATGCCTTTTTTTCTTCTTCCTAGACTGTCCTCCCATTAACGTGAGTATGCCTACCCAGACAGCACTCCGCGAATCGCTAAGCTGCTTTATAACATAAAGTATATTTATATTACTGTCAGAACCCTGTGGGTACAGTCATGTGGCGGAGAAGACCTTAAAGACGGTGTACCGTGTTCAGGGTACACCCCAGATTTGACACAAAGGTCAGTGGC
The DNA here is from genome assembly GCA_905116865.2 of Candidula unifasciata. Classification (NCBI taxonomy): domain Eukaryota; kingdom Metazoa; phylum Mollusca; class Gastropoda; order Stylommatophora; family Geomitridae; genus Candidula; species Candidula unifasciata. Next base: position 106,520 of record CAJHNH020004713.1, on the reverse strand, counting down.
ACTACAAGTAAGAGTAAACACTTTTCCGAGTAGGTTCTTGGCATGCGTGTTCCATAACCTTACTGAGCGGGTTAACCGGTAGCTTTGATCAGTTTGAATCGGTTAGATGTATGTTGTGTGAGTTAATGTCTAACCTTGGTGAAAATATGGGGGGGGGGGGGGGGGGGGGGTGACTGCAGTCAAGCTTATACAAGGAATTCCAGAGAAATTTGACTAAAAAGCTCAACAAAATGGGGAAGCAGAAAAACGTGAACAAAACAGCACAACGTCACTTTTCGACCGAACAGCCTTCAACTACACAATCGTACCAACGACGAGAGGAGAGTATGTAGATCTCTAAGGGGTGACGTGAGCAACGTTTAAAAAAATGTGATGTGGAATAAATGAAATAAAATAAAATCAACGATGGTTAAAAAATTTAGTCACAAAAAAAAAAAAAAATAATAAACAGCAGTATTGTTAATATATAATATCTTCTTCTTCTTCTGCGTTCATCCGAAGATGTAATAGCGTTGTGTCCGTTTACAGCATGGCTGCGATATTTGCACCTTTCGGCCAACACATCCGACTTCTGCGGGCATTTGTTGACCGGGTTAGCCTTCCCGGTTAGGACATGGCAGTCTCATTGTTGTGTGGTCATCTTTATTTCCCAGGTCACAGGTGGTGCCCCAAGCAGGCTGGTCCAGAGAAGCCACATAATGCTGATCAGCCCTCAAGAGATAGCAGGGGCAGAACATGAGCATTCCCCGTCATCCAAGGAGGCATCTACAAATGCAGAGCTAATACATGGTGCTCTGGTACTGGGCTCACCCAAGGAATCGTCACGTCCTGCTCATGACTGTTTAACCTCACTTCCATCTATTGAACATCTCATACATAATGGGCTATCTCTTTTGTAGCCAACAGTATGCAGCCTGCAGACCTAGGATTTAATTTACCTACACCACAAAATGAGTACTTTGCTTCTTTTGCATGTTAGACTTTTACTGCAGTGGACCTCCACATCCACTATAGTTTTACGTGGTTTACGAGCTCTGCATCTCTAGGGACTATCAGCTTAGAGAATCTCAGAATTTTATTCTTCTTATACCTTCAGATGTCAATGTGGATATATTTGACTTCACAGCACAGGGGTAGGTGCCCACCAGTAGTGTTGGGTGGACCCCTTCGAGGTAAGGAGCCCGGCACTATCTCTGCCTGGCAGGGCTCCACGAGATTAGCACTATATCGATATATTTTCATTTGTGACATCATGAAATTTAGGGCGTGTCTCTGTTCGTCTGGTTCCTCTCCTTCGACCTGTCTGACACGGGAGACCCTACCAGTAGCTAAACTACCGTCAGCATAGCTCTTAGGGTCATTGGGACACACAAGCCCCTCTACCACTACAAGGTGGAGACACATCAGAGGTGATATATAATATAAACTGGGAATAAAAGAAATACAAATGTTAATTAAACATAAATGATACTGATAAGAAATAGAATAAAGTAATTATAGGAAATAAAAGAAAATAAAAGAAAATAATTAACATTGAAAATGTGATAAGAGTAGAACTATTTAGATGAAGGTATGTTGGATATTGATACCACCTGGACTAGAACGCCTAAGCTGTGGATGAGGCGATTTTCCAAAGCGAGGCGTAGTATGATCGCCAGAGCAGGATTTTAATGCCGTGACAGATATATCATCTTTACCTCTATGGTCAGAGCTATTAAAATTGTTTCAATTTAATGTCTAACCTTGTCAAGCTGACCCTGCGCTCGACAGAACCTCTAACATCTTGGTGAACTCAGGTGACAAGGTACAAGAACGTCCCCCGCAGAGTTGTGGTTTGTGCACCTGGGATTGCCTGTGGTTTGTGCACCTGGGATTGCCTGTGGTAACAGACTAGAGAGTCAGTGATTGTAAATCTCGCTCGGCCAGTGTTCCAGGTAACAGGTGGCTATACAGCGGAAAGTAAACTGTACGTTGTAATATATGTACTTACATAAAAGAATGTCATGTGTGTTCTGTGTGCGTTCGGGTTCAATCTGTGAGTTATAGATTGTCTGTCAGAAGCCCACTCACGAGCCACGGACCATCAAGGTCATCCAGAGGTCTGTGACAGATAAATTAATAAGGTAGATTAATCAGCAGTCTGTGCCACAGGGATAAATGTCGAAAGTCTTGGTTCATTGTTTCACACAATCATTAGTTTCGATTATATTTGCTTAATCATCTTCGGAGAAGTAGTTTTCCGATTTGACAGTGACCATACTAATCAGCGACCTGTTATTTAAGTGTGAGCCTCTGCCCAGCGTCGGGGAACTTGGGACTATGATCAACAACTGTCTATTGGCTACTCTCAAGTCTATGCCTCAACCTGCTTCCTGTGGTTTATAAATATGATAAACAAACATATAATGTATTGACCTCATAGAAAGAAGTAGAAAAACAGGACACATTAGACGTCCAAAAATTAGAAAGCTATAGTTACAGTGCCGGGAATCGAGCCTGTCACCTCAAAGTGGCGTGTGCGCCTCGCTATGGAGGCAGGTATAATAAGAACATGATCAGCAATTTATGCTAATTCCTGTGCGCTAAAGTTACCTTGGTATTAAGGGATACGGCGCGAACGGATACTTATTTTTTCCCTAGCTGTGGACAACGAACCAGAACTTTCGCCGGAGTTTACCGCCGGTGAACGCGAAGAAGAAGAAGACAGCCATAAGTTATGTGTTCACATACAGTTTATTCCAACACTCGAGCGGACACCATGACTCGAAACCACGCAGCTTCTCGTTCTATTTGGAATAAACTGTATGTGAACACATAACTTATGGCCATCTTCTTCGCGTTCACCGGCTATAAGGAGGGTTGTTGTGCTTGCGGTCGGCTCCACCGCCATATAGAACATCCATTAGGCTACAGAAACCACGCTAAATTGCTTCATCTGTGTGTTCTTTTAAATGCACTGTGTGAGATTATCTTAGTTTTTCTTATTTCTAATCCCTAATTAAAATAAAATCAACCTCCAGCTGCACCGAGATCTTAAGTAAAGGCACTCAGTGGATGCTGGCAAACTGAACTGGCACCATATACAAGTATCAATACTGCGTGCCTAATGTCGGATGTAATTTTGTAGTTGTTTTGCCTGGGGTCCTAATATAACCCAACCCATGGGCTGAACAGGGTTTCTGGGACTTGGCTCAGGGTGATCCTCATCCAAATGGTGGCACTTTGTGTTACAGGGTGTTTATCACTCAGTGTGATGTCCTGGTGGGGTAAAAACCTCAGTCACCGTATACAAGATGTACGTCCCGCGAGCTTTGAAATTTCCCTTATGCATTTATATATTCACAGCCAGCATCTGAGTAGATTCCCCATCATTCTGACCAAATGACTCAATAATTTGATTCTCTGATGTTCTATGAAATCATTAACCAATCCTCTGGCGACCATTTTTCTTAGTTCTTCCTCAGTGACTGGGTCTCTTCTGGTTTTTCCCGCAATACATCTCACATGTAATTGAACTTTTTTTTTTTTTAGGTCTGTCGTTGTCTGACATTGACAGCTGAAATCTGGTACTAGGTTTAGGGTTTTGAAAAAAAAAAAAAAACGTATTAAAATCATGGCACGCGGGTAGTAACCATTATTTGCTCCGTTCTTCTTTTAAATCAAGTCCGAGTTCAAAGATGCTCAGCACAGGCTCTGTAGCACCGGTGAGGATCCTGAAATACTTTTGGTAGATTTTAAACTCTAAATTTTGCCAGAGCAGCGCCGTTGGGCTACTCGTTTTGATTTCCAACTACCAAGGGATTTTTTTTTACCTGCGTAACAATGCATACGGTCGTCTGATCTCATTACCCAGAGACCTGGGGAATTACCAGGAGTCCAAGTTCACAAACCTGGTACCAATAGTGCATTTATCAGCTCCTCGTTAACAGGTAATTAGGTATTAGCAGGTAATTAGGTATTAGCAGGTAATTAGGCATTAACAGGTAATTAGGCATTAACAGGTAATTAGGTATTAGCAGGTAATTAGGTATTAGCAGGTAATTAGGCATTAACAGGTAATTATGCATTAACTGGTAATTAGGCATTAACAGGTAATTAGGTTTTTTAACAGGTAATTAGGTATTAACAGGTAATTAGGTATTAAGTGGTAATTAGGCATTAACAGGTAATTAAGTATTAACAGGTAATTAGGTATTAACAAGTAATCAGGTATTAACAGTTAATTAGGCATTAAACTATGGGGCACAGCAGCAGAGTAGCTAGATCTTTGCCTGCTGGCCAAAATGTCTCTAATTTAAATCCACACCAAGTCAGATCCTTACAAAGGACCTAGGGCTCCCAGTTTGACCTATTCTAACAGGATGATCAGGAAACGTCGTGGGAAGTAAAAAGTATTCATCTATAAAAATGTGTGTCTAACACTGTACTCCTGATGTGCCTATTGTGTCAAAACAGTAAAAGTAAAAGTCCCCTTTCCACGCCTTTAGGCGTATAGGGCTAGACCTATATTTTTAAAGACCAATCAGCACAAAATGGGTGATGTGGTCAGCATCATGCCGGCTGCCTTTACTTCCTGGGACTGCACCCAATACCCACTCAAGTCAAGGTCCTATTTTTGAAAAGTCCCACTCTGCCAGGGAGCGAACCCACAACCTTCCGCAAGCGAGCGTCTAGCCGATACGCCACAATTCCCATGTAAAAAGTCTTTATAAAAATAAAACAGTCAGGAGTCGCAAGTGAAATACTTATTAGCAGGACAAACCCCCATATCAGCTCCATCTCTCTGCACAACTGCACACACACAGTCTCAGTACAGATGGTGCCTGGTTAACTACTCATCCTGCCCCCCCCCCACCCCCCACATCATGTGTGGTGCAGAGAGCCCGGAGCAGCATCGTTCTTTCCAGTCATCACCATCATCATGTAGCATGTCATTTGCAGAAAGTTGCTCTCATCACGGTCTGCCTGAAAGAAACTCGGTCTCTGGCCAGTTCTCCCGCCTCATGTACTTTCATACTCAAGGAGTAACTTTTATCCTGTGCCCATCTTCGTGTCTGTCGGCCTCTGTCCCTCCTTCCTGGTACCATGCCTTCTGCTATTATTTTTGTTCAATCCCTAGTGGCGCTTGATTTGACCAAAATATTTCAGCTTCCGAGACAGGATGCTGTTTATTAGACAATCTTCCTTGATGTTCAGATCTTTCAAGACGTCAGTATTTTTCCTTTTCTTTGTCGGAGATATTCTGAGAATCTTTCTATAGCATTTCAGCTCAAAAGCCCCTATTCTCTTTCTCAGGGACTGGGAGATAGTCCACGACTCACATCCGTATTCTCTCCAGTCAAAACCAACAAATAAAACAATGATGTCACAACGAACAAAAAATATTATATTAAAAAAAAAAAACCCTGGTTATATAATGAGTCCATATGTATTTTGTTAGAAATCTGACAGCCCACTTCATCACTAAGCATATAAAAATATGTACAGGACAATACTATATTTTAATTAAAAAGAATAATATATGTTTATATACGTGGTAATTCATTCATTCAATGAAGCTTGCTCTGATTTTCATATACCAAAGAGTGCCTTGGGTACAAGGACAAATTAATTTACCACAGATGTTCTATGACAGTGTTACCACTTCTTATTATGTGAAATATATTAATAACATATAATGTCACAGGTCAAGACAAATTAAAAATCCTTTTTGTTGGCCTTCCCGTACGCCTGTTTATATAGTAAATGAACATATGATGTTATAAGACAAGATAAATATAAATCGATTTATTATCGGTGCCGTCGCTTGGGCGTTACAAAATTATTAACATATATTGCTACTAAGTCAGCATCTGAGGCTTAGTGTTAAAACAAATGCAAATTTATAATTCTGACATATCAGGTATGTCAGCTACAAGCGATTTGGCAGCAGATTTCTCTACACTGATTTTGACAGTGGTGTAAGCAGCACACAGTTCAGAAAGCAATGGCAAACTACTGAATGTAAAAACTGCCTAGTAAAACCTGAAAAGCCAACAGAAGCTTGGATTGGTTTGCAATATCCTATAAAGTATGCGCACCTAAAACTAACTTATAACATTACTAGCAACTCACAAAAAAACAAACAGTGATGCCTTCTCATAGGCTTCAGATTGTAAAATTATATAGATTTATAATAGACAGGGACAGGACAAAAAAAAAACAGAAACAATGTTTCTGAAACAAATAGATAAACAGTTAGTCTACAAGAACATCATGGGGTATTATGACTGGTTAATATGTTTAGTTACACAAAACTGGATTATGATGGCTGTACGTACTGAAACAAGTTACAAATGCAAAGCAGGAACAACAGGCTTTCCTCCATCAAGGTGCAGTTTATGATGTGATTGTGCAAGTTCTTCCCAAAGTGAAAAAAAAGAACATGAAATATAAATATATAAACCCAGAAGACAGAAACAACAGACTGCACAATTTAGTCTTGCCATATTTCCCGTATCTCATAAAGTATATATTAACACCGTTAAATTATAATTAGATCAGCAAATAAATGAATACTTTTGACTAAAATGCAAATATCCTTCACATTCAAAGGTAAGCCTGTTATTCCAGGGTAAAAACCATTTTACAATCATATCAATTTGTTCCCCATGTGTGGCTTCCGGGGCCCCATTATAATAGGGAAAACAAGGATAGACCCACTGCCGTCCTAACAAGCATGTCGTAGGAATTGACTTATTGGGGGTTTCCTACGAAGTCGGAGTGGATATTTCCAAGTGGTAGGGAAAAACCAACTGCACACAAATAAGCCAGTAAAGCAGATGTACAAGCACAAAGCTCAAGTCCAAATGTTGTAAACCAAGACTTTCTGCCAGAGCTTACTGTTGGTGAACAAAGAAGAAGTTATCCTTTTGTCTTGTAACTGCCTGCTTTACCAGGATAAAGGCAAGTTTACAATCATATCCTTGTGTCTCCATAAATCGACATGCAAGTTCATAGAGGCAACCCATCTTATGGTCTGACCTGAGCATTTGAAACCGAATGCATAGAAAAAGAAGTTTCAATAAAAACGGAATGAGAATGTGGAAAACCGGTCATATTTCTAGAATCTAAAGTGATAAAAAAAGGCTGTATTTCAAGGAAATAAAAACAATAAAACAGAGGTTTCTGCAAAGACTGGGAATGAAAAGAAAGTTATGAAAAAAATAAATAAACACAGGCAAGTGAAATATTTTAGCCACATTCGAAGACATTCCCGTAATAAAACCCACACTGTACGGAAAAGCTGAAGGCAAGTGAGCAAGAGGTAGACAATGATACAAGCGTGAAGACAACATCAACAGATGACAAACAGCAGTTTCAGAGAGTGTACAATCAAAACACTAGAGGAAGACAGTGTTAAAGATTCACTGCAGCCAACCCTTACTGTGGAGACAGCACATGGTTAACTAATTTAAAGCAGTCGTTCTTAACCAGTGGGTCAAACAAGCTTTCACAGGGCAACATATACTACACTGCCCTGGCTTTGTGCTACACTCACCATCGCCATGGGCTGTGAGTCCCATGCCTCCTCATAGTGCAATATAACACTATCGTCTGGAAATACGGAAAGGTGCCAATCATTTGGAAGGTTGAGAACCACTGTTGATTGATTGATAGCAGCTGCTTCAGTCAGATGAATAAATCAGCACTGCTTTTTTTTTTGGGTTCTTAATTTATAACGTACCCCAAACACGAAATCCCCGTGGGAAATCCACAGCTGACCTGACAGTCCATTATTTCAAGGGGTGCAAGTGCTGTTGTGTGGTGCTTTTTTTTTAGTGTTCATCTAGTGTCTTCTAATCCTAAACTTGGCTGTAGAGAAATCGCAAGAAACTACAACCTGAACACCCTAGAATTTATTGGGAATGTCTCCCGTGACGTTGTCGTGACGTCAGGGGTAAGTTATAAATTAAGTACCCTTTTTTTTTCTAGTCCTATCCTGCCTTGCAGTGACAGATTTTGAAGAGGCATCTGGAGCAAGCCTTATTGTGTCCTATGCAGATTCACAACCTGGGATATCCTATCTTTCCATCGCCTGCATGGGCAACCTCTAGTATGCTTCTGTGGTAGTAGTCTTGACATGTGTCCAAGCCATTTGGTCTGATGTTTTTTATGTAGTTTAGCACGAGTTCCGTCCCAACTTGTTACCCACGACTGTTTGCTGTTAAAAAAAAATGGCTACTTCCTTTTTAGTGTGGTTCATGTTTGTATTTCAGTTAAAAGAATTCACTTATTTGCTTCCTATTACTGAATTGTGTTATTACAGTACATAACTTAAGAGACAGCAAAACATGCAAGATAACCAACAGTGCAAATCTGTTCCTTGCGTCTTCTAGATTTAAATTTAATATAAGAAAACATTCCTTTGAATAGAAATAAACCAACCACCTAAAAAAAAAAAAAAAAAACACACACACACAGCTAAAATTTATTAAGAAACATCTGAATATATAAAAAATGTTTATGCATTAAAAAGAATTCCACATTTGCCAAAAACTTGAAGTTACTGATAATATTCAATGGTCATTGTATTCATGAATCATAACTTTGCTTACAAACACTGAGGTGTACTCAGACATTTGATGTTCTTTGAGCAACAAGATTAGAATCTGAACTGCCAGTTTGCCAAAGGCAAGGGACTCAAATTATCAGTCACTGAGTTAGATCTCTAATGTTCTTGCACTGAAACCCACAGGTTCAAAGACATAAAGGCAGACCAAAAACATGGTGAAGAGAGAGAGACAGTGGGGGGTCAATGATAGAGACCATATGGGGTGAGCCATAAGTGATGGGACAACCGGTTGTGACTTTGCTGAGGGCATATTCTCCACTGCCAGAAGGTGTGCCTGTTTTCCTGCAACATTTGTGTCAGCCAACGTCTTGAGGAATTTGTTGGCCAGGTTAGCTTTCTCAGTCTCAGAATGCACAAATTGCTTCAGTAACTTTAGCCATTTCATTGCTTGGAAAAAGACTTTTCACAGAAAAGTGTTGATAGATTATAGAATATGAACATTTACAGATGGTGTAATACTGACTGATTCTGATGATGTCTCATCAAGCTTTCATTGTTTGTCCTACTGCTTTTGACATGAAGCATTTTCTGTGTTACTCCCTCCATCCACATCTTTCTTGGTTGGCCCCTTGACCTGTAGCCTGCTCTTCTTATGTAATACACTCCAGCTGCTGGCTGATTTTGTTCCACGCTGCCCAGATGCCCAAACCATTTGAGTCTTTGGTGTTCCATGAAATCTTCTTCTTCTTCTTCCGTTCGCTTGAAATAAATTATCTATATCTGCAATGGTTGGGACATATTGAAAATATGTCAGACGACAGAGAAGTGAAAACTGTATACACAAGGCAGATGAATGGTCATACTCAATGAGGCAGACCAAGAAGATGATGGAGAGATTATATCTAGACAGACCTGCAAAAACTTGGTGCCACCAACTGGAAAGAGAAGGCCAACGAGAGAGATGAATGGAGGCAGGTGATATCTGCAGCAATGAATCTCAAGGGCTTGGAATGCTGAAGAAGATATCTGCAATGATGTCTCTAGTATGAACTTTACTGTCTTTTGTAATTCACTCAGCGACCCATAAAGTTTGACTTGCACCGATGTTTTCTATGAAATTACTTACCAATAAGATGCCTATCACTGTTCTTAGTTCTTTAATGGTGACTCTAGTTCTAGTTTTTGCCCACCACATTTCTCTTACATCACATCTCACTTGTAATTCTTAGTTCTTCTAGGACTGAACATGTCTGACATTGATAGCATAAAATTAGCAACAATGAGGCTTTATCAGCTAATTGTTTTCTTATTAATAATTATGTACCTTGTTATAATATGGAAACACAGCAGCAGTTGTGGCCAGATGTTTGCTTGTTTGGCCAAAAGATTTATATCCTCACCAAAGCAGATTTGTATAAATGACTTAAGGCTCACGCACCCACTTATTCTAAGCGGATTACTGTGAAATGTCATTGGAAGCAAAGGCAGCCGGCACCGTATTTATTGTTTAAAAAACATGTGTCTAGGACTAAAACTCTCCCGATGTGCCTATGGTGTGAAAACAGTTTTTTAATTTTGTACTTTTTACTGACAGTAAGCACTTGAATAAAACAATCAGGAGTTGGCAAGTAAAATTCTTGTTAGCAGTTGTCTTTAGGTCACAAATCGTCTCAGCCCCAGCCTCCAGTGGGTACCTGATAGAGTTCTGGGAAGTAAAAGCAGCCGGCATGATACTGACATCACCCACCAAGTGATGATGGGTGTAAAAATTATACGAATGCCAGCAGGTAGGGAAAGGGTCACTTACTTCACTTAGTAATCTTTCAGATAAATCCTATAATGTATATTCATCAGCCAATGATATAGATTTTCAATGGGACAAGAAAAAACCAGAAGCATCATTGCTGGCGAAACAAGTATTTTATCTAGCAATAAGTGTCACAACTGATGTTTTTGAAATGACCCCAGATTACGTCTCTAGGGTGGACATTGTGTAGACACTTACCCCCAAGTAGGTACATTCGACTTGCCTCCTAAAATAACAGATCAAGAGTGTCTAATAACTGTAAGGACAAAAACAAACTGGTAAGTTTAGGATGTCATAACATTAAGTCAGTGGTTTCAAACCTTCCTAATTCAGTGACTCTTAAATACAGTTCCTCACGCTGCGGTGACCGCCAACCAAACAATAATTTTTGTTGCTACTTCATAACTTGAGTGAATATGCGTTTTTTATGGTCTTAGGCGACTCCTGTAAACGGGTCGTTTGACCCCAGTTACTGTTTCAAATGTTGATCTGAAGTTAATGGAAAGCATCCTACAATTTCAAATGTTGTTGTCTCAAAGTCAACTTCTGTCCAGCTATGTGCCTGCCAATTCTCTCATTTCTAACACACAAATAAACTGTTCATAAGCTGACAAAGAGGTTTGAACAACGGACCATAAGTGCTCTGTTCTTCTTCTAACTCAAGTCTGAGTCCGAAGAAGCTCAGCACAGTGCACAGGCTCTGTAGTACCAAAGAGGATCCTTAAATACTTTAATTAGATTTTCAACTCTGAGTTGTGCCCAGGCAGCACCGTTAGGCCACTTTTTTCGATTTCCAACTGCCAAGGGATTTTTTACGTTCGTAAAAATGTACACGGGGGTCCAATCTCACTACCCAGAGACCAGTGGGAATTATTAAAAGTCCAAGTCTACATGAAAAACTCCAAGCCCTTACCAGGGATTGAACCCGGAACCTCTAGCACTCAAGGCAGACACTATGTCTCGAGACCACTCAGCCCCATAAAACAACAAAAACAAATGAAAGCAGGTGGCTGCAGGTACCAATGAAAGACGGCAAACAGAATCACAGATACCCTACCTTTCTGATGTAACATTTCTGACACTGTGTCACAACACTTCTGATCAGCAGAAGGATTACAGAAACATAACAACCCACAGGATAATTTATAAATAAAACCAAAAACACACACATACAAGGAATCCACTTCAGTGTACTGGATTTTTTAATATTATATGGCAGTCTCTCTCCACTGTGGCTGGTTACTCGCAAGACGACTGCATAAAGCAAAAAATTGGTTCTTTCTGAATAGCCGACCACAAACAGGGGAAATTCACAGGTCACTGGATAGTCAAATATTTCAGGGGGTGGTAGATTAAGTTAAGGTCAGGTAAACGTGCGGCAACCTAGGTCTTGGAAGAAATGTGCTAAAGCACAGAAACTACAGAAAACCCTCTTTTACCATCCCCTAAGATACTGGACTGTCCCGTGACCTCATTCGAGGTCGGCACTAAAAAGAAAGCACCAAAATCTCTACAGTGTCAGTAACAATTCCCCAGAGAAATCCCAAACAACTCACTCGCGAGCTGAAGGGCCAAGTCCAAATTGCGACCTACAACCATCAGAACATAATGGCAGTTTCAAAGTGTCCCATAAGTTTCTATACACAGGAAAAATAAAAGTATCACCGACATAAGAAGCTAATTTCCAGCTGTACTTATATGTGTTCTTAAGCAGAGGAGGACATACATCGAAATGTCTTATCCTATGTATGCAAAATTATGGGCCACTAGGTACACACATCTACACAGTAGGGGGATCAACAGTTGAAGATACTTTAAAAAAAAACTTGTTTCATAAATACACAACTGATTAAAAATAGATATATTTAAAAAAAAAATATTGAATTGAAGATGTGATAATTCGTTATATAGTAGTCAATACATGCAAACACACACATTTGATTATCCCAGTTTTTTTTTCTCCGCAGTTATCCAGCAGAAATATGAATGTCCAATATCCATTTAACAGTGAATTCAATACTTTCATAAGATGGGTACATGTGAGTTAGTAAAATAAATATTAATCTTTGCTAGAGAAAATGAAATTTCTGTTACTGTAAGCACACACATTTGTTCTCCAGTTTCTGAAGCAATAATGTCCTTATAACACTTTTTTTTAGTACTGATCTTGAAGTGATTAATATTTACTGATAGGTCAGCTTTAGGCTACCTTTATTCTGTATTCTAAATTACAGACTATGGCGTGCCTAGTGGTCAGAATGCACAGCTTTTATGCGGGAGACCCAGGTTCCATTCTCGGGAAAGAGTCGAGATTTTTTTCCGTCGGGAAAGCAAAACCCTAACCTGCACAGTTTGTAATGAATGCACCAGCCATGTGGACTTCAATCCTAAGTAAGGTCAATGATCTAGTTCTACACCACTAAGTGGTACATCATCATCATCATCAATCAGCAGGCCCTGTTCAGGACTTCACTCTTGTCACGGCACATTTGAAAGTCTCTCTTTCTCTAGACAATTCTCCAGCCCTATGTGCTTTCACAGCCGATGCATCATCAATGTCCCATATGCACCTTAAAGTGGTATAGACAGGCAGTATCGGTTATTACAATGGAGCTTGACACGATCTATAACCACTGATGGCCTGGTAAGTAGCCAAAGAACCCTTTTCACATTACCAGTTTATCAGGCGTACAATACAACTTGTTTTCTTTTGTAGATCCATTCTAATCAGCATTAGATGGGTGACGTGATATACGCAGCATGCCAGCTGCATTTACCCGATTCCCTTTTTTTTAGGCTTGGTCGACCTGGGTGCCAAGGTAATTTAAAAAAAAAAAAAAAATGCCAACTCAATGCGGCTTTAACCTACAATAGGCAGGCTGTTAGCTAACAAGTCTCTTCTATAAGTACAAATTATAACTCAGCCCAATGTATTACTGATCTTTACATTTACATCTACTTATGTACTGGCTTTAAGCCCAAGTTCTATATCTTAAATCTGGCTTATGTCACTGATTATAATGTAAATTTCCTGCACAAATACTATATTTTAAATCTGGCTGCTATCACTGATTCTTATTTAAATTTCCTGCCAAAAGCCTACAAACAGACAACTAAATATATTATGTAGCCAGCCTCATCGGGAATTCATAAATACATTACAAGTCAATCTATAACTAATGAAACTTAGAATAAGTGTAAACTATTTTTAAATACATAATATTTTACAGTAGTTTCAAAATATATTTTAAATACATAACATTTTAAAACAATTTCAAATACATAAAATCATACAAAAGTTCAAAAATACATTAACACACACACAGTTTAAAAAACTATAGCTCACACACGAGTAAATTTACAAACACACATGAACATATACAGTCTAACACTTTACAAATATGTAAACTATACATTAAAATATGCACTCACATAATCCTAATTACATAATTTATAATCACAGGTAAATATGAAGTGGATAGAAAAAGTAAGTACCTTTCCCCTTTCACTTCATCTTTTAAAGTTTCAAGTGCCGAAGGAGTTACAGGGTTCCAATATTTGCTCTTTTGGCTGCCTGAACCACAGATATTTGATACTTTGTAGAATTTCTGACATTTTCTTTCCTCCTTGTTCCTGGTCTGCATCCTACTTCTACCTTTGCGTATACCTGGTACGTTACAGCATTACAAGACAATCCAAGCAAGCTCTGGGCTGACTTTTTCTCTTATAACTTGATTCCCGATTTGTTATCTCCCACACACCGACAACTGGGTGGCCCATTGGCTTGTTGTTGGCCGGGACAGATTTGAGGTCTGTCTCCTTTGACCACATCAACACTGCACGAGTCCTTTTCAGGGCTCTTGGTGGCGTACAATGATAAGTCATTTTATACGGCACACATAACCTAGTCACAATTATAACCTAAATCTCCCCCTTTGAGGATGCTGGTTGAACGTGACGATTGTTAAATACTCTCCCCCCAGCAAAGCACCTACCTATCTATATCTTCTGACTACTGTCTTTAGACGTTCATATTTTTCTCATAAAGTAAAAACATACAATGAACTCAAAGCACGGGGAAGACCATAAAGATGATGGAACTATTCCCCGTGTGGATTTCAGATTTCCAAATTGTGGGTGGGGAAAAAGGAACAGACTGACCTCCTAATAAGTATTTCATAAGTAGTGACTAATTATGGGAGCTTTCATCAAAGCCCGACTGCTACTGCCTGGGAGGCGAGGAACCAACAGTCTGCACAGAAATAAGCCAGATCTGTAAAATAGACGTGCATGCAAAACCCAAGTACTAGAACAGCAGCAAAATCAAGAAGTGGAGAAACAACTAGAACTTTTTGCTGGAGTTTACATCTGTGGAACACTAAGAAAAATGCCTTAGAAGTGCTGCAGGAGTTTCAAGGAAAGACAGAATACGAAATCAGACTAATACTAGGAATAAAGCCAGTCTTACAGGTCATCAAAGAACAACAAATGAAGTGGTTTGGACACCTAACAAGAATGCCCTGATACTATCTGCCACACTAAAACGTTACAATGGCTATGGAGCGAGTGGAAGACCTCGGAAAAGATGGAGTGATGGCACTAAGAACAGCCTTACAGAAATAAACATGTCTTAATAGTGCTCTTGACAGAGCTCATCAACGAATGTTACTCAACCCCCCCCCTACTTCACTGAGGTACAAGGTGGAAGAGAAGAAGAAAAAGAAGAACACTAAGAAGAAGAAGACAGAACTATGACATCAAGAATAACCTCAGAGAAATGAAAACCAATACCGTAGAAAGAGTTGACAAAAAAGACCCTTAGATACCTCTCAACAATTCTTTGAGCTCCCCGGAGGAAGAGAAAAAGAAGATTAAATTATTGGTGGCCATTCCTATCCTCTTTTTGATTTCTGTTTCACTTCTGCAATGATTTGTTATTATACAATTAAAACCGGAGAAACTTGTAGCTAGTTCTATCCTTCCAATTACTTGGATGTTCATTCAAATATGTAAATCTATACCTACTGATAGTTTCATAATTCCACAATTTCAAGTTCAGATCACTGCAGGCCATTTAGCAGCAGAACGCTTTGCACTGCTTTCAACAATGGCATGAGTGTCAAACATACAGAAAGCAATGGCAAACTAATGAATGTAAACTTGATTTGGAAATTAATAAACAGTCTACAAATGCCGGGGCCAGCGTGTAAAGTCCTCTTAAATAAAAGATATGTAACTTAACTTTTAGAAAGAAAAAAAAAATTAATCAATATTTACTTTCTTAACCCACCTCATAAATAAACTCATTAGGAAATATGTCAGTTTACACAACACAACTCATCACTATATGACAACAACAACAACAATAACAAAACTGCAATGTCATATTTTAACAACACTAGGTATCCACAGAAGAAACTTATCCCCATATCAACCATAGTTATACTGTTGGCCCTATGCCAAAGTCACCTTCAGTGTGTTCGTAGTGATTTCCCCTAAGTGCATTTGTCACTTTACAATATGCCAAAGGCACACATGTAAATTCCTACTGCAAACAGGCCAAAATGAAATACAGCAAAACATCGATTAACCGCCAGTGTCTAAAAAAATAAATAATAATGCGCAAGTATCAACACACAAAAACCTCATAGACACAGAAGGAGATGACAGATTATTTGAAAGTAATGCAGGTTTCTAGTGTTACAATACACCTCTGCACATTACTACATTTATACTGAAATTTATAATGAATGTTTTTGTAACCTTAAAAACAATATGTATTATTCACTTTTAAAGAATTGTATTTTTATTTTCGCCCCACACCCGGGTGGAATCATATTACTGTACCATCATAAAGAGATTGTTTTCCGTCTATTCGTCACAGCCATTGTTTTACTGTATTACTTTTCATGCAAACTACATCATTTTCCTGTGCTTCTCAGTATTGATCAAAACAAGGATTTATTTGACTCTGGCACAGTGCCAACAGTATGTCATCTCTAGGGTATGGAGAGAGGCGTTTGCAGGACAAAACATTCATCTTTGGCAGCCACAAGTCTTGAGACAATTTTTAAATGTCTATTAGTATACTCGTTTGAAAATATCACATGTGTAAGTCAACCCGGCAATACAGCACTGCACATTTTATAAAGTTTTCAAGCAGACAGCAATATGCAGCAATGTATATCATTAATATTTATTTGTAACTTTGTGAACATGAAAAGACACACTCTCTCTCTCACGCTC
The DNA here is from genome assembly GCA_905116865.2 of Candidula unifasciata. NCBI lineage: Eukaryota > Metazoa > Mollusca > Gastropoda > Stylommatophora > Geomitridae > Candidula > Candidula unifasciata. Next base: position 89,913 of record CAJHNH020004713.1, on the reverse strand, counting down.
AAAATCACCCCCAACTTGAATGTAACTAATATCTCATCTGAGTTGGGATATAAACTGGAGTAAATAGTGACAGCAGGGAAGCTGGAGGGGAAGAGAGGCAGAGGGAGGCCGAGAGATAAGATGCTCGTTCCAGTTCTGGACTGCAGTCAATGCTCATAGAAGAACATCTGTGTCAATCTGTTTGACAAGTGATACGAATTGGAAAACATGACTACCAATGCCACAAGACTTGAACTCTAAGAAGATAGATGCAAGAAGACTTCAAAGGAAGACTGTAGTTATTCCTATGAGGTTACATGACATTCCTTTTGACGAAAAAGGGTCTAGTCTTGCGTTACAAAAATAATAATGCTAACCTGTGACTAATAATAATGCATTTCTGCTATAATTTGTTGTTGTTGTTGTTCAGGTTATTTGAGTTAAGCAAGTATGTTTCAAGAAGGTTTTATTGTATGATGACATCTTCAGTAAGGTACTGCCTTAAGTTTACTATCCATCACACTAGCAAACTTGATGCATAGAAGAACCTCTGTAACACCAAGCCAATATCTGTATACTCTTAAATCAGGACTTGTTGACACCAAGTCTCACTAACCTAACCCTATAACCTAACCCTGACTCACTAACCTAACCCTATATTTGACACCAAGTCTCACTAACCTAACCCTATATTTGACACCAAGTCTCATTAACCTAACCCTAAACTTGACACCAAGTCTCACTAACCTAACCCTAAACTTGACACCAAGTCTCACTAACCTAACCCTATATTTGACACCAAGTCTCACTAACCTAACCCTAAACTTGACACCAAGTCTCACTAACCTAACCCTAAACTTGACACCAAGTCTCACTAACCTAACCCTAAACTTGACACCAAGTCTCACTAACCTAACCCTAAACTTGACACCAAGTCTCACTAACCTAACCCTATATTTGACACCAAGTCTCACTAACCTAACCCTATATTTGACACCAAGTCTCACTAACCTAACCCTATATTTGACACCAAGTCTCACTAACCTAACCCTATATTTGACACCAAGTCTCACTAACCTAACCCTAAACTTGACACCAAGTCTCACTAACCTAACCCTATATTTGACACCAAGTCTCACTAACCTAACCCTATATTTGACACCAAGTCTCACTAACCTAACCCTAAACTTGACACCAAGTCTCATTAACCTAACCCTATATTTGACACCAAGTCTCACTAACCTAACCCTATATTTTACACAAAGTCTCACTAACCTAACCCTATATTTGACACCAAGCCAACTTTGGTACCAAAACTCAATAAACCTAATCTTATACTTTGTGACATACAACACTAAAACTAACCCTAAACCTCACTAAAACATAAGCTACATGTTGCATCACAATACACTAAAAATAACACTGTACCTCGCTAAAACATATGCTATAAATGGAACCACACAACAATAAAACTTATCCTAACTTGGCACCCCATAACGCTAAAACTAACCCTACACTTGGCACCACACAACAATAAAAATAACCCTACACCGCACTCAAACCAACCATAAAACTGGCACCAGACAACATTAAAACCAATACTATTTCTTAGTAAAACCTACTGTATACTGAGCATCACACAACATTAAACATAACCCTGTACTACATTAAAACTAACCCTAACGCTAAAACTAACCCTACACTTGGCACCACACAACAATAAAACTAACCCTATACTCAGAACCATACCTCACTAAAACTAACCTTTAATTAGCACCATATCTCACTAAAACTAACCTACACTTAGCACCATATCTCACTAAAACTAACCATATACTTGAATAAAACTTACCCTATATCATATCTCAATAAAGCTAACCCTATACTTAGCACCATACCTCCCTAAAACCAACCTATACACTATCATACCTTACTGAAAATAACCCTATACATGACATCAAAATCCTGAAAAACCACCCCTCTTCTAAATACACCTTAGAACTGTAAATGACAATATACCTAGAAAATCAAACATTATATTTAACACCTGTGCCCTTTGTCCCTCACCATTCTGCTATAAATGAACCCGCTAACATAATATCTGTCCAAGAACAAATGCCACTGAACAATGCACTCTTCAACAAACCAGCTTTACATATATAAATGACATTTTAAAAATATATAAATGAAATTAACAAATACACATGACATTTTATTATGTATATGCCAGTTTCTGCAGGCAGCTTAGCCGGACACTCATAGCTAATTAAAATTTAAAAGAAAAAATGTATCTGTTACATTTGATACAAAATATTACTTTTTACAGTTGGTTAAAATTATTTATTACAAATGGCATCATATATTAATTCTTAAACGTAATAAAGAACTCATTACTTTTATCTTACCAGAAACATCCAGCAGCTGGTCATACAAGGTAAGAGTTCAGAACTTAAGACTCTCAAATCACCGAGAAAAAAAAAAATGGAATTAATCTGGACAAAGCATTTCTGAATCTGCACAGAAATGACCACTCTGCAAAGTGTGAAGAATAAATGAAAAGATAGAAGAGATTTGTGAATATCTCAAAAGTTAAAATGATTGCTTTAAATAATATATATAAATCGTTGGAAACCCTTGAGGCCATTAAAAGGGTACAATAAACAAATTGTAAGGTATCGATTGGCATTTGTAGATGCATAATAAATAGATAAATACAAGTAGTTAAGTGCGGTAAAATTGGTGGGTAGCCGGTCTGTGTCTAGGCCCGCGAAGTGCATGCCATCATTTTGAGGGTGTATGGCCAGCTTATTGTAACCGACTACTCCCATAACAGATCAACTGCAGTTATGGTGACGACTGTTTGTGGTGGTATATCTAGCAGCCGCCTTATGCGGAACAAAGCCATTATGGGGTGATCCGTGGGCACTGAAACTGAAAAGTTGACTACTACTATCGTTGCATTACAAGAAGAATTTTTGATGTGTATGTTGTTTGGTGTGTCATTGAGTTCACTTATTAGTTTCTACATTTACGAGTGCCCATAAATATATTCCAATTTGTTTATCATACTCAAACGATTGTACGCTTAACAAAATTCTTTATTTACAGATAAATGTTTCACTCAAGGGAATAAATGAGTGGGTGAAAACAACAAGTGCAAAATATCAGTTTATTTGAAATGGTAACGTGCAGCCACAGTTGTCTTTGGGAATTATAAGTGGGGATGTCCCAGTCTTTTTCCTGGCCCAGCTCTCGTGAAACTGACCCACAGCCACGAGAATGGTCTGGGGGAGGGAGGGGGCAGACAATTTTAAAAGCGACGAATAATAAATGATCTTTGTTTCCTTCACCGAACATGCCGATTCATATTCATAAAAGGAAATAAGCATCAGGCAACTTCAAAAAGGATAATTTGGATAAACTAGATTATTTGTACACTGAAAATAAAAATAAAACATGTCGTGTCTGATTCAACACAATGTACTACTTACTTCGTAGCTGTACCTGTAACCAACATGCACTGCCTGTCTCCCCCCCCCCTAGTTGTAACGTACTGCCCCTTGGTTATACCACTATCATTTAGCCCACTGGTTGTACCGCTAACCAACATTTACTACCCCCTGGTTGTACTACCAACCAACATGTACTGACCCCCTGTTATACCTCTAACCAATACGTACTGCCCCTTGGTTATACCACTAGCCAACACATACTGCCCCCAGGTTGAACTACCAAACAACATGTACTGATCTCCCCCCCCCCCCCTCCCCAATTTTACAACCAACCAACACACACTACCCCCTGGTTGTACCACTAACCATCATTTAGCCCACTGGTTGTACCACTAACCATCATTTAGCCCACTGGTTGTACTATTAACCATCATTTAGCCCACTGGTTGTACTATTAACCATCATTTAGCCCACTGGTTGTACCACTAACCAAGATGTACTGCCCCCTAGTTGTATCACTAACCAACACATATTGCCCCCTGGTTGTACCACTAACCAAGATGCAGCCTGTTGACTGTACTACTAAGAACCATGTACTGTTCCCTGGTTCTGCTATTATTAAACATGTAACAGCTTGGATGTACTACTAACAAACACGTAGAACGCCCTGGTTATACAGCAACACAAATGTAAATCTCCCTGGTCATACAAAAATATGTACTGCTCCCTGGTTCAACATTTAAGGCTGATACATTGGAACAAAACAGAAACTTGTGCAGGCAGGCTGTTCTCTCTCTCTATCTGGCAGCATCGGATCCATACTGCAACAGACTCTTCAAGCTGTCAAAGATCTGTAAGAAACACATCAAACATTTGTCAACAAGGATTAAAAAAAAAAAAAACAGCAACAAATGTATTTAACACATGTGAGACTGCACTTTTTCTTTTTGTTTTATTTGGCAGAGCACAGTGCACAGTAACGAAACCTGGAAACATTTATTTCATACAGTCTTAAAAAAAGTGTAATTGCAATGTTGTTGTCGATATTGTCCGAGCAACAGCACACTCTGTTACTATAAGAGTTGAAAGTTATCACTCTTGATGGAAATATAATCGGACTGCAACACTGTGCTGGCTGCTGACCAATGAGAATACAGCTCTTAGAAGAATGTCATAAGTACTACGCTGCCAGTTCTTAACTCAACAAGCAAGAAGTCTACAGACAAATGCAACAAAGTATCACACATATCTTTGGAGATGTGGATATACAGAAGATTAGGTCGTATTTCATGGAAACAAAAGGTATCAAATACAGAGGTACTGAGGAAATTGGGAATGAAAAGAGAGTTGCTAGGTGAAATAAAAAAGAGACAAGTGAAATATTTTGGCCACATTAAAAGACATAACAGTATTGTAAAGATCATCCTAGAGGGAAAGGTTCAATGTAGGCGAGCAAGAGGCAGACAGCGTTACAAGTGGGAGGATAACATCAAGAGATGGATGAACAGCAGTAAGAGTGAGTGTACATCAAGGGCAAGAGACAGGGCTTGTTGGAGATCCACTGCAGCCAACCTTCATTGTGGAGACAGCATCTGATTGATTGATCACACATAGCAAGGACAGGCTTACCTGCAATACCCAGCTTCTATTCTCCAGACACTTGTCCAGAATGACCTCGTCACTGAGGTTCTCTGATTTGCTGCTGTCTTTCATTGTGGCGACCTGCATAAGGACAAACATAGATGGCCGATTGATTACAAACACAAATGTTGGACACAATCAATCAATAATGATTAGTAAATTGTTGGCATTTTGTCTTTCTAGATGACAGTGTTATATTGTGCTATTGGGCTCACAGCTAAAGTGATGGCGAGTCTGACTAGCAAGACCCGCCCACGTTAGGAAAAGTCGTCCACAATTAGAGCATGGAATTTCAGCAATAGTGTTTAGAGAGCTTCTGCTAAGTTGCTCAGCTAGCATCCTTTCTGCAATAATTTCTTGCTTCATTCTCATTCCCTTCCTGACGTTGCCACTCCAAGCAACACCGTCCATGCCATTTTGTTCCCAAGGGTCCACCTCAATACCTGTAAAATTCATGCCCCGCTTGCACACATCTTATATCGTAGTAGAGGTTGGCCTCAACATCTTCTACCCGTCTTTAAAGTGCCACATTTGAGAAAGAATCTGCACTGAGCAAAAGCTGCTCTTTTGCCGCAATCTCATCCCGTAAAGAATGTTGTTTCAGGATTGGTTGTTCAGAAACAGAGGTTCTGTTTAGACATCAAACTACTCTAGAAGGGAGGCATTCAAGAACTAAGGTTTCCCTGTTCTGTCTATTGTCTTGATAACTTTCAGGTTTAGCATAGTAAAATATAATATCAAGTTTTAATAATAACAGTAGAGAGACGGCAGAACAGGTAACTTTAAGGTTTAACAATCACAGCAGAATAGATTACTTTAAGGTTTAACATTAATAATAAATTATAACTTCAAGGTTAAACAAATAATTAAAGAACAGAAAACTTTCCAGTTTAACAGTAATAGCAAAAATAACACTAAAATGTAGCAATTACTGTAAAAAATCCAGGTTTTCACACACTTACCCTGGCTTCACACCGCTGGCGCAACCAGTATTTGAAGTGGTATAGAGAGTGGTAAGGTCTCACATAATAGGCTGCTACCTTTCCGATCATGAATTCCTGAAAAGCGAGGAAAACATAGAGATATATATAGAAAAAACAACTAACTGTAACGATGGATGATATCTGCAGTAATGAACCTCTAGGGCACAGAACGCTGAAGAAAAAGAACTATAACGATTTCCTTCATAACATTATCTGTTCAATGTGTGGGTTCTAGGGTCTCGGTCTGGTGGATAAAAAAACAAAAAAGAAGACCAATAGTCCCTCAACCCTGTGGCCCAAAAAGACTAAATCTAGTCACTTCCGGTTATGACTCAGTCTCCCAAATGCCAATATATGGCCATGTGGAGTAACCAGTTCTAAAAAAAAGTTGGTAATTTCCACTGGTTGTACGTGTGTCTGCGCCCATAAGCCTCAGTGATACAGGTTATGGGGATATGGTATGAGTCATTCGATATATTGTTTTTCTAGGCTCTGGGGAATGTTTTCCATTTAATGCTTCATGCCCTGTGTGGGTTCCAAGCCTCATTGGGGGGAATAGACCCGCTATCCCACAAGTATGTCGCAGGAAGTAACTGATCAGAGGTGTTTCCTTGAAAGTCGGAGTGCACCTGCCTGAGACGTAGGAACCAAGAGTCTGCAAACAATTAGGCCAGATCTGTAAAACTGATGCACATGCCACACTCAGGTCCTGGAACAAAGCAAAAGTCTAGAAATAGACAAACAACTAGAACTTTTCAACCGGGTTTAGGACCGGCAAACAAATAAACAAACGTTCATGTTTATAGGTTCCTGCTTACGTCTTTTTAAATACATAATTTCTTTTTGTTTGAAATAGATGAATAAAGTTTTCAGAAATGTATTAGTTACCTGCGTATTCCTAATGGTTTAAAAAAAAAAAATTATTTCTGTAAATTCGCACAGGTTCATGACCTATTTTTTAAATAGCATACATGAGGTGAAAAGGTTAAAAAGCACCACAAACGGTGACTAATTAAGCAAGCGTTTGCTGAGTTTGGATATGCTGTGCCGAAAGGCGCCTAGCTGTGAAGCAGTGGTCCTCAATTTAACTAATGCCGCGAACCCTTAACACAGTTCCTCATGTTGTGGTGACCCTTAACACAGTTCCTCATGTTGGGGTGACCCTTAACACAGTTCCTCATGTTGGGGTGACCCTTAACACAGTTCCTCATGTTGGGGCGACCCTTTAATACAGTTCCTCATGTTGGGGTGACCCTTAACACAGTTCCTCATGTTGGGGTGACCCTTAACACAGTTCCACATGTTGGGGTGACCCTTAACACAGTTCCTCATGTTGGGGCGACCCTTTAATACAGTTCCTCATGTTGGGGTGACCCCAACTATAAAATTATTTTCATTGCTACTTCATAACTTCAGTAAATATGTGTTTTCCGACGGTCCCAGGCAACCCCTGTGAAAGGGTCATTTGACCCCCCCAAAAGGGTTGCCACCCACAGGCAGAGAAATGCTGTTGTGAAGCATAATATACGGTGCCAACCACCCTTTTTTGGTAGAATGTAGAAGATATGATCTCACATAATGATGTTACTGACAACAGATTATTTGATAACCTTAAGGTTAGAGGGTTGAACAGGTTTCTGGGACTTGATCCCATTGGATTCATGTCCAAAAGGCAGTTATTTTTTCATAATGTGTCAATCTCCCAGGAAGCAATCAAAGAGGTGAAAATGAAAATAAATGTTTATAATAAATTATGTTATTTCTGACAGGAAAAGAAGAAAACTTGAGGAAAAGTAAAACCTTTGTTTTATCAGAAACCTTTTATGCATAATTGGTACTAGATAAATAAATTATCAGATGTGTGTGTCATAACCCTTTTACCTCAGAAACCCTTTGGAAATATGGCACAGAACCTGGGAATAGCTGAATTTTTTTTTTAATATAAAGGTCACTGAAAGCAGGTGAGTAAGAGGTAGACAGTGATAAAACTGGAAGGATAACCTTATGAGACTGACAAGCTGTACTCCAAGAGAGTGTACAATTAGAGAAAATGTCAGGCTAAATGGAAATCCATTTCAAGAGACTGAACCTCTATAGGGTTTTCAGTAGTGTCATGACGACGGCTAATAATAACAGCAAAAAGTAGACTACATCCCTAAACATCTGCAATTCTGGTGTGGGATTGTTAGTGTTGGCAAACCTGACAATGTCTTATGCATTTTTACTTTGCATGTACAAGCTTCAAGATTTCACTGGGACCAACAGGTCTTTCACCAACATTGAAATGGGTCAGTAAAGGACGTTTTGTGCGATTTCCACTTGCAGAGGAATAGAACAGTTATGGGGCGACTCACCTGTGGTGATGCTGGAATCTCAACTAACCACTAAGGAGTAAACAACTGGGGCATCTGACAACCCTACCTGAGCAACATCCGTGCCACCTGACTGTACATCTGTTAGTAAGAACCGATCATACGGATGTCCGCTGAGCAGTACCGACTTTATGGTGGGCGGGCTGGAATTCTCGCTGGCCTGTGGAAAGATCGACATTGGCTTAGATACTCCTAAACCTTCTTCTTCCGTTTGTTCTTAAAAGGGGGGCGGTTGGCATGTGTTGTAGTTTGCAGCCAGGTTGCGACTTTTTTTGAAAAACCCAGCTTCGCTTAACAAAAACCCAAGCAATACATAAACAAAGAAAAAAAAAAAAAAACCCCAGATTGTTAAAATGTACAAAATTTATATTTACGAAACGAAACATTTACCACTTTTATATAAGGATTAAAAAAACCTCCCAGATTTCCCCCAGGTGTCAAATAAAAACCAAGATCTGGGGGGGGGGGGGGGACCCAGCATTGGGAGCCCTGCTTCTAGGGGGCAGTGGGTCTACCCCCCACAGAGAAAACTGATTTTAATTAAACTTGAAACAACCCCCTGTATGTTCATGGAGCCGACCTATTGGGGGAGGGGGTGCTCAACAACAGACCTAATGACCTTTAACAATCATGTCATAAAGGTCCCCATGTGGGCTCCAGGACCCCACTGTGGGGAAAACAAGAATAGACCCACTGCCTCCTAACAAGCCCCCCCAACTCAAAGTACATTTGCCCAAGCAGCAAGGAACAACAAAATGTACACAAAATAAGCCAGTTAAAAAGATTTTTGCACAGAAATCAGGCCCGGCACAATATCCAAAGTCTGAATGGAAGAGAAACAATCGCTGAACGAAGAAGAAGAAGAAGATGTCATAAAATGTGACTAATTAGGGGCATTTCCTGCTAAGATCACCGGTCTGGGAGGCGAGGAACCAAAAACCTGCACACAAATCGATAAAACGGATGTGCATGCAAAACTCAAATTCTGGAACAAGGCCAAAGTCCAGAAGAGGATAAACAACCAGTAGATTTAATTTTTAACTACAATTGATTAGTCACCTTTTACAACTTGCTTCTTAGGGGGGAGGGGAGGAGGAGGAGACAGTGGCTCTAATTCCTTACCTCAAAATGTAGCAGAACAGACAGCGGTTATGGAACAAAACGAGCACTTTGGCTGAAAAATCCAATGTTCCATCGGAAAAAATAAGGCAAAAGAAAAAGAAAAAAAAAAGACAAAGATGTACAATGTTAGCTGTTTTTTCCCAGGATATAACAGTGTTGGGAAATGAGTAGGCGGAACTGGCCGGTTCTGCATCACTGGGTGGTGAATAGATGTACGACAAGCTAGATGTTGTTAGGGCCCTTTGGGAGTGAGTGAACAGAACTTGTGTAGCTCTTGCTACAAGGATATACCCTCAAGGATCGAAGTTCAAACTGTACCCGTGAACTGAACGACGCAGCTGTGAAAGAACCCCAACCTATCGAGCAAGAGCCAAATGACTTGACCATTTCACCACGAAGACCTCTCCCTATAAATATACAGCAGAAGTAAAGTAAAAGACCCCTTACTACGCCTTGAGGAGTATCAGGCATTCACGGCTATTCCAACCAGGACTCAGTAGATCAACATCACCACGGCCACCTTTACTTCCCAAGCCTTTATCTGGTATTCATTTGAGGCTTTAATAATACAGGCTCAGATGAAATAATGTTGTTCATACTACAGTACTAACATGGAGATGTGGTAGTGGGGTTTCTTCACACTTGCCTTCTGGCCAAAAGGTCTTGGGGATTTCAATCTTCACTGAGGCAGAATTTGATAATGACCATGGAATCCAGTTCAACAAGCCTACAAAGGGCATAGGAAATGCCTTGGGAAGCAAAGACGGACAGCATGTTGACTAAAACATCCACTAAGTGCCAACTGGTCAATAAACATATGGGCCTAGCAATAGTGCTGGATATGGCAATGCGTGAAAAGGGTTCTCTATTTAAATTACTTTGACAAACTTTTATAGGAAGCAATTTATAATAAAAAAATAATAATTAACAGCTCCCTCTTCTTCTTCTTTTGCCCTACGACTTATGCCGTGAAGCATCAAAGAGAGAAGTTAGATAGTTTCCTGTCTTTTGCTATTTTTGTAGCCTGCGTTAATGTTAAACTGCCTTTTCTGAAGCATCTCTTTTACTCCATCCAGTCACCTTTCCTGGTCAGCCTCTTGCCTCATAGCCTGCTGTTCTCATGAAGTATGCGACTGCGAGATGATTTTTTCCATTCTGACCAGATGACTAAACCATTTGATTCTTTGATTTTGTACGAAATCACTTACCAGAACTGTGCCCACTATTACTTTTAGTTTCGTTTGTTGTTTCTGAGACTGTCTCTTCTTGTTTTTCCTGCAATTAGTAGCACTTGCACATAATAATTTCAAAACTCCTTTCCCCCTTGCATTTATTGAATATTAGAAACAAAATTAAAATAAAAGAAAGTTGTGTACCTGACAAGCTTGTTTGAGGTTAGGGCGGTCAATTTCTTTCATTAGTGGACACATGTGAAGATATTCCTGCAAAAAAACAAACAAACATTTCCTCAATGAGCTCTCAGCAGCATGTCGACTAACTGGTGAAGGTGACAACAAGGGATTTTGATCCTGAACTGCTATTTCAAGAGTCATTCTTGAAAACGTAATGATTCTTATTGGACAGGAGGCATTTTGTTGATGGATGTGATCATCTATGTTATAACAAGAACATTTCTACACCTGGCTGGATAAAGCTGAAAGTGACTACTGTACGATGATGGAAGTGACTTTGGGTGGTGAGCATGATCTGGCGCGTCACAAACCCATTACTAACCAGTCGCTATTGTGTCTGGTCTCAGTCGTGACAGAGTAGCCTGTGTGTTTGAGTGAATTTTTTGTTTCACAGTGCAACAAAGCCTAGTAAATGATACCACAACGTGTCATTTAAGAATGGAGGCGGAGCTAGTTACTGCTGTCTTCAAGTATTATTTGCCAACTGGTACTTCATTGTAAAATCAGTAGTGTCTGCAAATATCTACTTCATCATAAATCTAGTAATGTCTGCTAATATCTACTTCATCATAAATCTAGCATTGTGACTGCTAATATCTACTTCATCATAAATCTAGCATTGTGACTGCTAATATCTACTTCAACATAAATCTAGCATTGTGACTGCTAATATCTACTTCATCATAAATCTAGCATTGTGACTGCTAATATCTACTTCAACATAAATCTAGCATTGTGACTGCTAATATCTACTTCATCATAAATCTAGCATTGTGACTGCTAATATCTACTTCACCATAAATCTAGCATTGTGACTGCTAATATCTACTTCATCATAAATCTAGTACTGTCTGCAAATATCTACTTTATTATAAATCTAGTAGTGTGCAAATATCTACTTCATCATACTGTGTCTGCTAATAACCGTTCCCCTTTAAATCTGGTAGTATATCTGCAAAATAATTCTTTTTCTGCCCTTTATCCCCCAGTGGAACATAGGCCTTCAACAACTCATGCCAACTTTTGCTCACACCATTCCCCCCCCCCCTATTTTAACTTCTCTCTCTAGTTCCCTTCTCCATGTTTGTCTATAATTACTATATCATGAATGTGTCTGCAACATTTTTGTATCTTAATCTTTATCTTAATATACATTTTTTTTGTCATATGTAATGAAATCCTGACAAAAGGCCAGCAGGAGAAAAAAGTTAACATACCTGAAATGAAGACTTCCAGTGCGCAAGTCCTGTAATTTCCTTACACTTTGCTTCGATTAATCCATCAATTTGATTCAGCGCATCAATGTAAAATTTTTCTGGAATGCAAGCACCATAAACATAAGTCAATAAGAAAATGATAAATTCATATTTCCTTCTATCATCCCAAACACTCGATCTACGGGTCCTCATGATGAATCTGTTTCGTTAGTTTTTTACGTGTGTGATTGGGGGACGAGTCACGCACTTGCTACTTTGGATCTTTTCTCCAGGCTATGCCGGCGTGGTGGGTCATGAACAGGCAGACAGATTAGTTGAATCTGCACCACTGGGTGGTGAATTGATACATGACAAGGCAGATGTCATCAAGCCCCTTTTGGAACAAGCAACAAAATCAGTAGAGATAGAAGATTATTATGGCCTGGAGAGAATGAGGCATCTGGGTGTAACCAGAGGGTCTGGCCGGGTCACTACACTCAGAGGAAAGGCAAGATGGACATATTACCAGATTGTGACCGGTACCATCACTATTGGAACTCTGCACTGGCTACTGAAGATGTGGACTGAGCCTGCATGGGAACGCCCCACGTACTGTAATGTCAATTCTTGGCTCAACTCAACTCACACACTTGCCAAGTATCTAGGGGTTTTGTTTAAAAATTTATGTCCTCCATACAGGGTTCCCTCTGTCAACAAACCATGGCTGCCCACTCTCATTGGCTAGCACATGCTGATTTGGGGTGGGCGAGGGTTGATTTGTGTGCAAACACCTCCATGATGCTAATGGGTCAAGGGTTATGTTATTTACTTTATTTATAATATTATGTTATGTTATAATGTTCTTGCTGTCTTCTATCACAGGACTTATCTATACTAGCCCTGTTTATCTGAATTATTAGTTTAACACCGTCGTATGGCCACTGTGGCTTAACGGCTAGACACTTGCCTGCGGACCAGAAGGTCGGGTCCTAGCGGCACCTTAGTTTTAAAAAAAACATGACCTTGGCTTCTAGGTCGACTCAACCTTGAATGGGTACCAGGTGGAGTCATGGGAAGTAAAGGTGGCTGGCACAATGCTGACTACATCCTCCACCAAGTGCCATTTGTTCTATAAAATATAGATCTAGCCCTAAATGTATGCAGGCATGGAAATGTTCTCAACTTTACCTACTTCTGCCCCATAATGTCTCTGCTGTTCAGACCTAAATACAAACTGCCTTTAAGCTCAACTCCTTGGAAATTAAGGTGTTAAAGACTACCCATAGTATTTAATACAGGGTCTCCTCAACTTATGACCTTGTTCCTTTCCTACTAACAGGAGATAGGTCGAACGGACTGTAATTCAAATTTATATTTTTCAACACTGTTAGCATTCATAGGGTTATACAAATTGTATATAAAACACACAAAAATTCAATCAGTGTACATATAATTATTGTAACATTGGCATTTAAGTACACTACAGGCATCAGTTCTAGGAACATTTTGACCCTACTAATGTAGCTATCTTACATTAACTACTTAAAATCATTAACTTTTTTGTGTGATTGCAAGTGCGGATGGTCCTAACTCAAAGAGCAGGTGTATCGCCATACAGAAATTAAAAGAAACATACAAACTATAGACACAAAAACACAGGTGCTGGATGTTAACTCTTTCACGAAGCACGCATGTTAACTCACCACAGTCTCTCTAAATACATACCATTTGTTTCTAGGATTGCTGAGAGGAAGGTTGGTTCTAGAGCCAGACTAAGGAACACTTGTAGATAAATATTGAAAGGTTCTAGAACAGGATCATTTTCATACTGCACCTGCAATCTGAAAACAAAAGTGCACAACAATATAGGTTCAGTCTTTGTTTATGTTACCAACAGCTGCTTGTAATTTTACTGGCATTTCCCCTCTGTCAACCTTGTAGTGGTGGGCTTGTATGTTTCAATGACACCGAAAGCTATTTGTCTTCTTCTTTTGTTGCCTCACTGATACCAGGTTGTAGCCTAGTGTTGTCATTTTCTGTATTTGTCTTGCGCTACTTTTGTCATCTCAATGATACCAGGTTGTAGCCCAGTGTCGTCGTTTTCTGTATTTGTCATGCGCTTCTTTGGTCATCTCAATGATACCAGGTTGTAGCCCAGTGTCGTCGTTTTCTGTATTTGTCATGCGCTTCTTTTGTCATCTCAATGATACCAGGTTGTAGCCCAGTGTCGTCGTTTTCTGTATTTGTCATGCGCTTCTTTGGTCATCTCAATGATACCAGGTTGTAGCCCAGTGTCGGAGTTTTGTGTATTTATCCTGCGCTTCTTTTTGTCATCTCATTGTTGAGACACCGCAGCCCTTAGCGCCCTTAGCAACATGGATGAACTATAAGTCAATATGGCCAACCGATATTATTGTGCATCACAAAACACAAGTATTAGAGAGATCCAGGGCTGTAAATGTCCGATCTCTCGTGCAGTGGAGCACACCAGCTGTTCTACCTTGAGAGCTTGGTTAATCCCTTGATCAAGAAAACCCTTCTACAGTCAAGACCGTTGAGCGTGACCGAGGAGGCACAAAACACAACGGATGTAGAGGAGTCAACCTCGATTAAAAAAACCTAAACCTGCGGTGTACCTACGTGCCTATTGGCTGAATGACTGGAGGATATACAGTCATGAACGTCTGTTTAGCGGGCAGGGCTGCGCCAGGTGCATGGACTCCTTTGGGACATCCCCTGCCTTTTCCTTAGCAAGCAGGCAATACTAGGGTGACCATTTACTTTCTCCATTGAAAGAATACCTTCTATGGATTGTGTACTTTAATAGTGCTCCTTTGCTGATAAAGCCATCTATACAATGCTAATATGCTTGACAATCTGTCTACCAAATCTCATATGCTGACCTGTCTTCACTGGGAGGTTTTGGCCTATACTCTTCCAAAACTTCTACAGTGAGAGGGGCACCCTTCCTTTTAGCCGCGAGTTCCCTCACTTTAACCATCACAAACTGGTTCTCCATTGAAGGCACCCAGGTGGACATCTGAAAGTAAAAAGTATTTCCAGGTTAACATGCCAAGTTGAACATCACGGACTGAAAAATCATAAAGAAGGCAATCATCACTGAATTGAGATGGTGAAGTGGTCCACTTAATATGCAATATTATAAATATGTATATGAATGTGATGTCTGCCAATCTCTCTGGCAAACCTCTACACCCCAAGGTAGAAGAGAGACAACTAAGTAAGTATATGACATGTGTTGCCAGTTCGACTGAGCCTACAATGGGTACTATGAAATTTATGGGAAAGTTCATCCTGTCATATGATAAGCCAAATGAAGGAGAGTCACCATGTGTTATGACAACTGAAGGATCATACGGCAACTGGCAGCATTAAATAAGGTTGGAAGAAAATGCGTGGATGTGAAATTTATGACAGAAGTCTCTGTGAACACAATTCAAATAAGATTATTTTTGACATAATGACTTCATCAATTATTTAATCTTTTTATCAAGTGTAAAAAGAAACACCCTTAAAATACTTCTGGCTTATAACAATAGAAATAAGACTGCCAAGTAGCAGGCACAGGTGCAGCAGTTTACTATTCTAGCTGTATAAGGTGGTAACTTTCTTATATATAAAAAAAAAAACACACCAACTTGAGACCTGAATGAGATTTATAAACAAGAGACAAGAAGCAGTTGTTTAGTATCACAGTGACCATAGCTTCAAAAGGTCAAAAAGTCTGTATACTGTGATTACAGGCAATATAAAAAACAGCAATTTAAAATTAAAAAAAAAATCTTGCTCCAGGCACCAGATCCCTTGCTTCTTCTAAAAAAATCACCTTAATCAGTCTGGTGCTTTCAGGCCTGCACGCATCAATTTCCGTTCACTTCCACTACATTTTTTTCATTTACATTTCCCCCTACTTTTCCTATTACCTCATTCATGTTTTCTTTTGCAGTGGCCTCATGTCCCTATTTTATCCCCTTTTTGCATTTTCATTCTACGGACTTACATTCATATTTTTCTTGGCTTAAATATGCAAATACTTCAATAGAAATGTTTGTATCTTTGCCAGAATAATTAACAATGACTGCCTGGAAATGTCTAATGAAAGGAGAACATTATATACAACAATGAGAAGGAGACAAAGTTATTTGGTCATGGGATGAGAAAAGGAGCACTGGAAAATATTGTGACGACTGGAAAGATTACAGGTAGAAGAGGCAGACCAATAGAAATGATGTTGGATGGCTTCAGACAGTGGCATGAAGGAATATCATCAATGGAATTGATCCAGAAATCCAGAGACCAAGGTCTGTGTAGATGCATGAATGCCTAAGCCAGTTGGCAAGGCAGTTGATAATGATGATAATGATCTTTGTGCATATTTTTCTTTCTTCCCATTATGCTTCCAAATCATAATTTGTGTTGTATTAAATGACTACTGTGATTGGAGTTCAACAAAGCCAACATGTAAATACATACACAAGGGAAAGGCTCACCACAGACAACAATAATGCATCAACTCACCGTTCCAAGTGCACAGTGTCTGACGGCCCCACCATCAACCTCAGGGTCCGCCCTCATCTCAAACTTCCTCATCATGTGGCCAGGCTCAAGGCGCCACAGAGGATAGTTTTCGTAGTTCTGGGCATCTTTCTTTTCTATCACATACATGCCAGTCTGTAAATATGCAAACGGCAACACATCCTAGCAAATTACAAATTATGACAAGTCATGGTAGTAAAAGCGCACGTGGCTTAGCCGTTGCGAGTCCAACTCGTAATCCTAACGTAGCACGATCGCAACCCACAGCTGGTTGCATGTATTTTTATCATGGTACGGGGCGTCACAGGTCGACCCAGCCTAAAACTGGTACCAGGATGTATGTCCTGGGGAAGCAGAGACGGCTGACTTTACCCACCTAGTGCCGATTGGTCTGTAAAAATATGGGTGCTCTTCCCATATGCCCGATGCGCCTAAGGCATAACAAGAGATATTTACTTTTTACAGTGGTACAGGGTAGCCAGTCGGCTCTGTGGCTAAGTTGATGCGAACGCTTCCTAATGCCAGGTTCGATCCCAGCTGCTGGCCATGCATCTTGCCTTGGTTTCAACAGTGGTATCAAGAAAGCTGGCCTTTTCAGAAAGCAATGGCAAACTACTGGAGGTAAATTTGCCTAGTGAAACCACAGGGGCTGTTGGGGTTGTTTCTGCAAAGTCCTGTTAAGGATACGCAACTAACCTAACAGTGTAGCCATGGTAGTCCTGTGGCAAGATGCCTGTGTGCCGCTCCGAAGGTTGTGGGTTCAAATACCTCTAGCAGAAGTTTTTAATTCCAAAACTGACCACGGCTCCCAGGTTAACTCTAAAATAGGTACCGTGAAATATCCTGGGAGGTGAAGATGGTCTGACCCCATCACCTACTGAGTAATGAGTCAGCATTATAGAGTCTAGCATTATATGCACGATGCTTTCCATGTGGATTTTTTCTGGGGTCCCATTGCAGGAGAAAAAAAAAATAGACCCTTCCACCTCCAACAACAACCAGGAGGACGTAAAAGTAGACTTATCAGAGGTGTTTCCTTCGAAATCGGAGTATCTCTGCCTGAGAGGCAAGAACCAACAGTCTTCATTAATATAAGCCTGGATAAAACCAAAGTGCAAGGAAAACTTAAGTTCCGGAAGTGGACGTACATTCAGAAACTTCCACTGGAGTTTACAGTTAGTGAACGTCAAGAAAATGGAGAAGAAGAAGATGACACCCAAATCTTCTGACCTCACAAAACAAGCAACACACATTTAAATGAAGAATTTCTGCCTTATATGGCCAAGCCACGAGGCAATAAACTAATTAAAATTTAGCTGTATTTATAAACTTATATATCCACAATAGAGATTTCTCTCTGCCTCACTCGCATACATATAAACAAGCAACTGAAGGTACATCAGATCTGTCTCACTGTATAGAGAGAGAGAGAGAGAGAATGGTTGGAAAAGGGAGGGGGGGGGGGGTTATTTATAGATTACTGGGGAGGGGAGGGGGGAAAGAAACAGTGTTCTGTGCTCACATGATGAGGAACATCACAATTGAAAAGAGCTGTAGCAGAGCAGGCTAATGCAGAATGAACAAATAAACAAACATTTTTAAAAGGCTAAGAAGTGGGCAGGCCCATTTGACAACCCCCCCCCCCCACCAAAGAATAAGATCTATATATATGTGTGTGTGTGTATAGTATAGAGAGAGAGAGAGAGAGAGAGAGAGAGAGCGAGAGAGAGAGAGAGAGAGAAAGATCTACACCATCTCCCCTAAAATAAACAATCCCAAGACAATGACAAAAACAAAATACATACACACAAATAACAGCCACAGTGGCATGAAAAAACCTCAAAACCAACACTGACCAGACCAGCATTCCTGAACACAACACACATGGCCCACCAAAATAGGAAACTGTTTTGCGGACCACCTGATGACCAACCAAAGACCGAAGTGTAACCGTTTTAGCTGTCTGGTGATCTAATCAGGGCCATCTTAATGCATGAGCCTGCTGGGCACTTGCCTGGAGCCCACACGAGTATACGGGCCCCATGCTAAGCTGTGTATGTTTAATAATATCAATAATTTTCATTTTACAATCCATATGTGAAAAATGAAAATTATTGAACAGAAGATGGGGATGGAGCGCTTATGGGAATGCCCCAAGTGCTGTTATGTCAGTTCTTGAATTAAATCAAATCAAATTTTCATTCAATTTCTGTTTGTAGTTGTTGCAAGCGTCTCAGCACACTGGTCTGACTAGGGGGCCTATAATGCTGCCTGGATGGCTCTGGCTCTAATATAACAGAGTTTTAGGGATAAGTATCTGTTTGTATTAAAACTGAGGTGATAATTCTACATACTGCAATTCCAGAACATAAAAACTACATAAACGACCTTGTTACATGATTAGGTAGACACTATTAGAGGCCCACCTGGGCCTTTCTTTGGCCTACCGGTTCAAGAATTCAACACTGGACTAGATTATGAATATGTCTGACCACAGGCGATACCTTGAAAAAACTCTCTCCTGTATCCTCAGTGGAAGCAGCAGTTTGGGATGGCCTGCGACTGGTCAGCATAGTCGAGTTATCACCAGCGTGGGTAGCAGATGAAGAACTTTTGTGACTTGTCGTCGATTTACTTGACTTTGTACTTAGAGTACGCGTGCGGGGCCGTCTATAAATCAACACAGAGCAGAGAATACATTTTTTCAAACATACAAAATTCAAGAAGTGAATATTTTAACATTTAAAAAATTATAATTTTACAGAAATCTGGCTGGTTAAACTGTTCAGTCGACTACATAAACAACTAAGGGCCAATCAGTCCATAACAGGGTGGACAATGTGTCAGCAACAGTCTACAGGCCATCCAAGAGAGGCTGCATGCAGTGGTCTGTTAGTTAGTTAGTTGGGTTATCATCATTGCACTCCGTACATGTCCATAGGTGCTCAGATCCTCCCCTCAGTATGAACCCTAACGTCTGATGGCTAATAGTACCAGTTCTATGTTGATTAACAAGTCTTCTGTCTTCTGGCGTGTCTGGTGTGTGTCTCGTTTTTTGCTGTGCCGATCTTAATTCCCAAGTCTGCCATTCTGGCGAGTGATGTGGATTCACTGCAACCAAAGTCCTCTATTCTTCCCATTTCTCTGAGGGCATTGATAATATCAGCATGATCCACAGGCTGACCGTCGGTAGTGATAGCGGATCCAGCCAACCTGTCAGCTCGCAGTGGTCTGTGTCATACTGTATGTGTTTGTATAAAATACAATTTGAACTTCTGAAATGACAGTGAAAAGCTATTTATTAGGGATGACTGCTGGCCCACCATTGAGTGGTTTATTAAAACGTGTCTGCTGCTAAATGTCAGCTGAAGGGATGTCTGCTATTTTTTTTTTTTACACTGTTCAGTTCTAAAGGAACAGAAACATACATGAAATCAAAAGTTCTTTTACACTGTTCAGTCCTAAAGAAACAGAAACATACATAAAATCAAAAGTTCTTTTACACTGTTCAGTTCTAAAGAAATAGAAACATACATGAAATCAAAAGTTCTTTTACACTGTTCAGTTCTAAAGAAATAGAAACATACATGAAATCAAATGTTCTTTTACACTGTTCAGTTCTATAGAAACAGAAACATACATGAAATCAAAATTTTCTTTTACACTGTTCAGTTCTAAAGAAACAGAAACATACATGAAATCAAAATTTCTTTTACACCGTTCAGTTCTATAGAAACAGAAACATACATGAAATCAAAAGTTCTTTTACA
The DNA here is from genome assembly GCA_905116865.2 of Candidula unifasciata. Taxonomy (NCBI): domain Eukaryota; kingdom Metazoa; phylum Mollusca; class Gastropoda; order Stylommatophora; family Geomitridae; genus Candidula; species Candidula unifasciata. The sequence goes on along the minus strand of CAJHNH020004713.1, from coordinate 69,429 downwards.
CTGTTCAGTTCTAAAGAAACAGAAACATACATGAAATCAAAATTTCTTTTACACTGTTCAGTTCTAAAGAAATAGAAACATACATGAAATCAAAAGTTCTTTTACACTGTTCAGTTCTAAAGAAACAGAAACATACATGAAATCAAAATTTCTTTTACACTGTTCAGTTCTAAAGAAACAGAAACATACATAAAATCAAAATTTCTTTTACACTGTTCATTTCTAAAGAAACAGAAACATACATGAAATCAAAAGCAGTACAAACTGAAAACAAAAGCAACCATAAATATAAATTAAATATTATCTTCTTTCAGTTTACACTTTGTCTCTCTTTCCACTGTCCTTTAATAGGTTTCTTTTGGCCGTCAAAATCTCCTTGATTTTTCCGTCTGCCATCCCTGTTAAGATGTCATATGGCATTCTGCAAATACGCCCAAGCTATTTCCTTCTTTCATAAACGTTGCCAGTTCTTCTCTTTTGATCTTGTTTGGCTATATGTTTGCAGATTTTAATTTTGGAAATCTTAGTTTACGTGTAATACTTGTCATTTTCCACCACTCACTAGTGTATAACAGTATTCCAAAGATGTTGCTGTACGAATCTTTCAGAGAATGTTTCATTTATTTAATTCAATAATAATAATATTCATCCTATTTTGATTTTGTTGTTGTTGTACCTTGCAATATTGAGGTGAATTATAAAGAGTGCCTGTCTGTGTGCATCATATATGGGGATTCCCAAAGACTGTTTTTCCATTTGTCCATCATTTGCCCGATAGACATTTCTTCAGATTTCCACTTTTGTCTGCACAAAATTTGCTCATTGTGGTAACAATAATAATGTAAACCATTTTTGGGGGGTTAAAAAACCAAATAATCCTATATTATTTACTTTTCTTCCTCTGAACTTGGACCCTCAATGGAGCACATGTCCTCAACCAGTTCAACTCGCATCTTCCCCCTTTTCATCAATTCCAACTTTCTGTGTTTTATTTTTGGTGATCCCCCCTGACTCTGTGGGTTCAAGTACAAGAAATTCTTGTTGCATCATTATCAGGTTATCTTAACGGGTGTCCAATCCAACACCAGCTCCTTTTCTCACCTCTAAATTCGCTAAGTCCTCTCTCCAAACATTACATTAGTGATTATTTCCTGCCATTTAATGCCCTCTATTCTATGCAGGCAAAAATGAATGAATATTTTTGGTTTAGTCACTCGGTGTGTTTCTGCTCCACTTAGCAATTCTATGCTTGGTACACATTTTAATTTCCTTTGACGTTCCCAGAATTCTTAGTGCTATGAAAACTGCTCATCTTTTGTAACTGTACACTTTATTTTAAACTTTTTATTATCCATGAATAATGTATGCATCGCAAAACTTCAATTTCTGTGGATATGAAGCATTCATGTAGAGAAAGAATGATAATTAATGATTAAAATGACAAGTGCATATATACAGCACTGCTCTTCTGCAGCACACTTTGTTCTAAACACACTGGTGTTACCTTTCCTCGGGAGTAAACAAGCAGGCAGAGGGAAGGATCGGGTAACACATGGTGTTTCTATAATACTGCACAAGCTTTGTGTTATGGGGATGAGGGAACACTCAGCAATGCTATGGATCTGACCCTTACCACTTCCCATAATACAACGTAACGCTGCCATTTGAAAGGATGGAGTAATGATGCTATAAATAGGGATAACATCAGGGGATGACTGGCATAATTGGGCAAGCTGATAGCATGGGTTTATGAGAGATGGTGAAAAGACAGGAGTGAGTGAGTCACGTGTGGACTGGGGGATTGAGAATGAGGTGGTCATTCGGTGACTGGGCCCCAGACTGGAAGGATGTGAAGCTAAATCTGTGAAGGTGAATCCAGAATGAAGAGTGCACATGGATCTGACCCTTACCACTTCCCATAATACAACGTAACGCTGCCATTTGAAAGGATGGAGTAATGATGCTATAAATAGGGATAACTTCAGGGGATGACTGGCATAATTGGGCAAGCCCCTGATAGCATGGGTTTCACAGGAGAGATGGTGAAAAGACAGGAGTGAGTGAGTCACGTGTGGAGGCGAGATCTGGGGGATTGAGAATGAGGTGGTCATTCGGTGACTGGGCCCCAGACTGGAAGGATGTGAAGCTAAATCTGTGAAGGTGAATCCAGAATGAAGAGTGCACATGGATCTGACCCTTACCACTTCCCATAATGTAATGCATTTGAAAGGATGGAGTAATGATGCTATAAATAGGGATAACATCAGGGGATGACTGGCATAATTGGGCAAGCCCCTGATAGCATGGGTTGATGGTGAAAAGACAGGAGTGAGTGAGTCACGTGTGGAGGCGAGATCTGGGGGATTGAGAATGAGGTGGTCATTCGGTGACTGGGCCCCAGACTGGAAGGATGTGAAGCTAAATCTGTGAAGGTGAATCCAGAATGAAGAGTGCACATGGATCTGACCCTTACCACTTCCCATAATACAACGTAACGCTGCCATTTGGAAGGATGGAGTAATGATGCTATAAATAGGGATAACGTCAGGGGATGACTGGCATAATTGGGCAAGCCCCTGATAGCATGGGTTTCACGGAGAGATGGTGAATAGACAGGAGTGAGTGAGTCACGTGTGGATGCGAGATCTGGGGGATTGAGAATGAGGTGGTCATTCGGTGACTGGGCCCCAGACTGGAAGGATGTGAAGCTGAATCTGTGAAGGTGAATCCAGAATGAAGAGTGCACATGGATCTGAATCAGAGTCGAATGAATGATCGTAAAGGCCAGCCGTTGTGTTACACGGTTTGATTGTTGAGCCAGCCGTGTATATGCCAGTGTCCATCGTCTGAAGCATGTCTGAAGCCTTAATGCGTGAGCAAGGCGAGATTGCCCGAATGGTGTAAGTTGGTTCATCTGTTGATTCGTGTCTTGTACTACAGTGATAATAAACCTGTGAAATGTGTCAGCTGGTGTTGACCGTCGTTTGAAGTTGTGTGGCCGTGGAGAGAAATGCCGTCTGGTTAGAATGAGCTGTGACCTAACACCAAGACAACAGAGTCAGCGTTGAATCTGCACTAGAGAGATCAAGTGTGGAGGAGACACAAGTACATTCATTACAGATGGAAAAGAAAACCAAAAATATGGACCTACTTTGCCTTCTTTCGCTTTTCATCTATTTCATGTCCCTGTTTCAGGTCCTGTGGGAAAAAACAAACAGAAAGCTCTCAAATAAAACATACAATAAGTACAAAAGTTTGTAATGGTAGCATCTAGAGACAAAAGTTTCATTTTTCATTCTCAAACAAGAAAACACTCTGTTAGAATAATAAGAATGTCACTGAGAAATCAATCTCACTTTTCAGGCTCAAACAGAACAAAATTTGGACATCAACATCAATGGCATCAGTCACAGGCTTCTACGGCTCAGGCTGGAGGGAGTATTGTGAAAGAAGACTCAGATACTTAGGTCTTGACTACATTACTACAAGTTGTCTGATACAGAGGTTATAGCAGCAACTAAAGCAATAGCCTAGCTGGAAACAAAGATTTCCCCTTGGGCATGGCTTTCACAGCGACTCAATTAGTATGCTCTGGAAGGCCGAAATGGGATGGGCCTGAAGACAGGCGTCTCTGAAGTGGTTTCGGCTGACAAAAATCAGTGCCATTTTAGTCTCAGAGCATGCAGGTGTAAAAGAAAATGAGCAAGCTGACAGGCTGGCATGTTAAGCCACTGATTTACTGAACGGTCTACGAGAAGTATGACATTCGCAAGGCCCAAGTGATGACTGTAAAGTTGCAGTCATGCTCAAACTGGAAGAAGAGTAACGGAATTGTTATGTAATCAGCATACAGCAAAAAAGCTGACAAGAAATTCTGTTGAAAACTCAGAAAAAGTGCCATTGCAACAGTTGAACTGATGCGACAAGTTTATGTGGATAATTGTTTTTCCTGTGCACAGATTTTCCGCTGGTATTCATGATTCAAAAGTAGTGTGAAAATGATTACTAATGCAACTAGACCTAGACGCCCACTTTCTGTTCGTAATGAGGAACTTGCTGTATTAATGCACAAGGGGCTTACGTCGAATAAGATACAGGTTATAACTTTAACTGTTAATTATTTTAATTTTTATGGAATTAGTCTCATTACTTAATTGTCGGACCTTGTATAAAGGCACATCAGGATAATGAATGGTTTGCCTTGCAGGATGGCTACTGTGGGCCAGATTTGTTATATCTATGACTGGCAGAGTCTGGGGAATTTTGTAAGATACTGATCTGAACATCAGAGCTGTAGTATTTGCAATTTTTTGGTGATATTCCAAACTTCATCCCATCAACTGTGAGTACGACAACACCCTGAGGCAGAGGAATTTAAGTATTTGGAAGCAATTTTCACAGCCGACGGAAAACTGGACAGAGAAATTAGCTCCAGATGTGCCAAAGCTAATCAAGTAATGGGGCAACTATCTCCCCTGTTGACACACAAGCAGATATCTCGGAGTACTAAAGTGTAATCTTATCAGAACTATTTTTTGGGCCAACACTATGCTATCAATGCCAAATGTGGACACTTAACATCCTCCAATGAACGCAAAATGGTGACAACAGAGATGAAATGCCTTAGAAGAGCTGCAGGAGTTTCAAGGAAAGACAGAATACAAAATCATGAAATCAGATTAATGCTAGGAATAAAGCCAGTCTTACAGGTCATCAAAGAACAACAAATGAAGTGGTTTGGACACATAACAAGAATGCCCTGGTACTATCTGCCACAGCGAGCCACACTAAAACGTTACAATGGGTATAGAGCGAGTGGAAGACCTCAGAAAATATGGAGTGATGGCATTAAGAACAGCCTGACAGAAATGAACATCAGTCTTAACAGTGCTCTTGACAGAGCTCATCAACGAACATCACATTCCCCCCCCCCCCCCGACATTTCGATGAGGTACAAGGTGGAAGAGAAGAAGAAGAAGAAATTGTGAGTATGCTAGCTCCTCTTTGGACCTAAAAAAGAAGATTAAAAAGACATGACACATTCATATACTCTCTTGGCAAACTGCACTAGCCACATAAACCTAAATTCTCAACTGACAATAACGCTCCCCCCCTCCAATCCTTCCAAGTTGTTATTGTACCGACCACTTGAGGCGATATCGAATGTGATGAAATTTCTGTTCATCTCCGGCAATTTTTTTTAAATAAGCATTGTAATAAGCATAGCACAACAGTTTTCAAAACAAATGCAGACCTACCAACTCAAATGGCATCCAGACAGGATCTTTGTCAGAATCATAATCTTTATCAGAGCCATCCTTTTTCAAAGTCCCTTTACCCTTGATGGGATGAGGGACAGGTTCCTCCGAGGAGCTGTCAGATCCTGAGAACAAATGACACATTATAACAAATAGATAACAGTGAATGTTACTGCCAAATCCTTGTCCCTTAGACCTCAGTGGTTATTAGTGGTTAACCTTGGTCTTCTGTTGGTGAGATGCACAGTGCCACAAAAGACCGTATGAGCTGTGTATTTCCATTTACAGGATTTATGTTCTGTTCCCATTATATTTTCAGGTAAATCTGGTAGTAATGACCCTAACAAGACATATTCCTGTCAACCCTCCATCTTTTCAGGTGACTGTGTTCCTTTGCACTACACTAGAGGTTTCAAGGGAGGTATTCAGCATGTCTACAATCCTCACCTGCCTTGTTCCCATTCCCTTCTTAACTCTCCCCCTCCATGCAATGTGATCTATGGCATTCTTTTCCCCATGTATACAGCTCAATACATGTTGTTTTTATGGCATGCTTGCAAACATCTTTAAAATTTAGTAGAGGTTGACCACCACCATCTTCTTTCCATCTGTAATTCCCCATGACAGGAAATCAACTGCACAAAATAATGTCCTCATCAATGTCATCTTCATTAGTTAAAAAAAAAATCTGATAACTTTCCTGTATAACAATTCACCACATATTTATTTTTAGTAACTACCAAAAGAATATAAACATCTTCCAATTATAACTCAAAGGCAGAACAGGACATCATCATCAAGTGCCCTACAGACTGGCCTGGGTGATCATCTCTCCCCATAAGCTGCTGATACCCTGCAAAAGGTTGTAAAGAATCTGCTCACCTTGCCTTCCTCTATAAGTCTTTCCAACCTTGCTCTCCTCTATAAGTCTTTCCAACCTTGCCTTCATACTATAAGTCTTCCCAGTGGTCACATGTTCCAGTTTCCCTTCTCTCATAACATGCAAATAGACCCTTCCACCTCCAACAACAACCAGGACGTAAAAGTAGACTTATCAGAGGTGTGTTCTTCGAAATCAGAGTATCTCTGCCTGAGAGGCAAGAACCAACAGTCTTCATTAATATAAGCCTGGATAAAACCAAAGTGCAGGCAAAACTCAAGTCTTCTTCTGATGTCTGTGATAAGAAACATTACTGTCACATATCCCAGCCTGGGTCCTGTGGGCCACATTTTAGAACGAGGGTGGGTGGGTGGGTGGGTGGGTGGGTTGTGGGGAATAAACTCAGTCTAACAAGAATGCAGTAAAAGGCAACTAATTAGGGGTGTTTCATTTAGAGTACATCTGTCTGAGAGGTGAGGAACCAACAGTCTGCATACAAGCAGACCAAATATGTGCAATGGAAATGTGCACAAAAATAAAGCTCTGGAACAAGACCAAGGCCTAAAAGTAAACGAACAACCTGACATTCTTTCCTGAGTTTACAGCCAGTGAACACTAATAGGAGAGACTGACACTGATTTGAATGGTAATGCAGGAATAAATATACTGCCTAATGACGGACAAGCACCACAGGTAAATAGTGAAAAGCTTGATAAGTGAAACCAACAAACCAATAAAATTAAAACTACAAAAAAGGAAACACTGACCATGTATTCTGGTTTTTTCGATGCATTTGTCCTTGGCTTTCCTGCCAATAGATGTCCTGGCAGGAGGAGGTGTTGGCTCCCGAGATAATACTTCCTCTAAATGAACGTCTGCATCATCCTCAGACATCTGGCTGCCAGGCATATAGTCTTCTTCTTCTTCAGAAGCCAGCCTTTTGCCCTTCTTCCTCTTTCTTTTCAGCAGCCCCTCCTTATCCCTGCTAATATTTTTCTGTTTTAAATGGGACAATTCAGCAAAAGGTCCAAACTTATTTTTCTTGTTCTTTGGAAGAGTAATCCTCACAGCTAGCTCACTGGTCCTCTGAACAGAGTAACCCTCTCTATCACTCTCACTCTTGTGTGAGGAGTTATCATTATCACTGAGACTGGAAATGGAGTCTTTGACCCTGCTGCTAGCGGCACCCAGACTGTCTTCTGCATCGGAGACACTGATTTTCTCTTTAGGCTGAGCAGGAGCTGGAGGAGGCTTCGGTCTGCGTGGCTCCGGGATGTATTTGGGGAGTTGGGGTTTTTTGGTAACTGAAGAGGCAGAGACACTAGACAAAGTCTCCTGTTTGTGTCCTTGAAGATAACTTAAAAATGACTCCTGGAAGGAACCTTTTGATGGGGGCCTGTGCCCCGGTTCTTGGGGCTCTCTCTTGACCAAACTGACCATAGGCACCGGCTGGCTGATTTGACTGAAATGACCAAGCTCGTCATCCTCAGCCACATGAGGCATAAAAGTCAGAGTCATTCTCTCCGGCTCTGGCGTGGCTTGTTGGTGTGAGCCACTCATGTTACTTTGTTGCTCCATCTCTCTCTGACTGTCAAAGAACGCATTAAAGGACCCATCTTCCATTCCTAAGTGACCACCAACCGGCCCTATTGCTTGAATCTCATGAACAGGTTCTCCGTGATAAGTAGGTCTAAACCCTTCATTGGTAGCAGAGTTATGCTGCTGCTGCAGCCGAGCATTTTCTGCTGGTGTAACCAGAGTTGTGAACACCACTTCACCATTTTCTGATGTGGTATGGGTGAAGCCTGAAGACTGCATGCCCATGGCAGGTTGAACACCAACCAACTGCTCCAGAAATGGCTGGGCTGAGAAGTCGATCTGGAAATGTCCTGGATCTTGTGAGTCTATGATCAATCCAGTGGAATGCCCTTGTTCATAGGCATGAGACATTGCGGTAGGTTCAACACTCACTGGCCTTGAGTCCAAAGAAGTCTGAGAAACAGACCCCATCATGTGGCCTGAATTACCAATTTTACTAGAGCCGAAACCGCTGGCATCAGATCCAATGCTGCCTTGAGGAGAAGGCTGCCCAAGCGGTGACATCTGACAAGCCATCTTCTGCTGAGAATTATCAAAATTCGACACCCGACTCATGCCACCTGATCGACCTTCTTGCATAGGGGATCCCCTTTGTTGGCCACTATTCCCCATGAGAACCGCATGACTTGCAAAGTTCTGAATATGCTGCTGATTGTCTGGAATGTTTGATCTGAACATCTGACCGCTCTGACTGCTGCTACTTTTAGGAGTGGGCGGGCCCGACTTTTTCTGCTGCTTACAGGATGACGGTTGCGACAGGGGCTTTTCATTGGGCACACTGTTAGGCAATGCAAACTCTGACTGTGATCGAGCTAAATTCTGATGAGAAATCTTGGGGCTGTGAATTGGAGCATAACCATGATTTTGATGATCTTGAACTGAGTAAGTCTGCTGCATGGAAGGAGTTTGAGCCCTCTGAGCATCCCGTGAGGTAAACTGATTGCTGCCAGGGTTTCTAAAGCTCTGATGTACTGAACTGCTGTGAGATCCCATAGGCAATGTGGAAACATGTTGGGAAGTTAGTGGCATATTCAGTATTGGAGAATGGTGGGGTATGTGTGATTGCTGCTGGCTCCCAGGAGAAAAGGCCTCAGTGGAGCTGGATTTCTTGCCACCTTCTGCCTGATCTCCTGTAACTGTCGGCTCCCCTTTCTTCTTCCTGCCCCTGGATCGTTTAGGTTTGGTGGTGGAATCTGCTGGTGCCTGGACAGAGATTGGTGCTGGAGACTGTTGCATAGACATAGACATGGTGGTCAACGAGCCCTGAAGTAGTGGAGATAATTGGCTATTTAATGAGGCAGACTGGAGCTGAGACAAACTTTGACTCATTGTCATATTGGGCTGGAACTGGCCACCACGCTGAGCCACCTGCATGGACAACATAGATGAATGAAAGCTGGACATATCTTTGGGTAGTCTGAGAGATGATCCCAGCTCATGCCTCTGAGACTGGTGAGAAGCATTCAAGGCATCTTGATGCTGTTGGATCCGCGAATCTACTTTGAGACGGAAATCATTTTCCTGAAATTTGTCTGCCAATGTGTGGGCGTGTTCTGGTGTGAGGTTGATAAGTTCAGGGAACTGAACTATAGAGAAGGACGAATGTTCTGGATTGTTCTGAGAACTTTCATTTATTGGTGCTGGGCTCACTGCTTCATAGCTGATTTCTCCAGACAACTGAGCCGCAGAGAAGTCCTGAGAATCTGAAACTGCCAAACTTGCATAGGAAGTGTAAATTTGGTTCTGAGAATTGGAGGATAGGTCTTCAATATCACTGTTAGAGGAAAACCCATGTTGGGTATGCACGGGTGTTTGTCTACTGAGTGACTGTTGCTGAGCAGCTCCCAAACTCTGCTTACCCAAGGACACTGAATTGTAGAGAGAGCTGATTTGGGCTAGGCTTGAAGGGATAAGAGCTTCTGGACCTCTACCATATAGTATGTCAGAAGCATGAGGATTTCTCTGCATGCTGCTGAGCCGAACAGAACTTGAACTGTGAGCAGGCGGTGGGTCATGCATGTGTTGTTGATTAGACTTGGACACTGCTAGGCTACCAACAGAAGACCCCGATGTGGGTGACACAGTGGACACTGAGGGCATGGACATGGACACGTCGGACAATATAGCACCAAACTGATTGTACAGGGAGGAAGGAGAAGGTTACTTGTGCTCAATGCCCTCGCAGCTGCAGCTTCAAACAGCTGATTTCTAACCATGCCATCCGTTCTGAAACTTTTTGAGCCATCGTAGCGGCCCATTGACTGTGACTGCTGCTCTGCACCCCGAAGCTGCTGCTCAAACATAAGCTGACTAGATGCAAGGGACATGGTTTTGTGGCTCTGTGAGGCTGAGATTCCTGCAGCAATTGGATCCAGAATGGGCATTGCAAGCCCTGAGTAGCTGACTGTTGGAATAGCCGAAACCGGCCTACCCCCAAGAGAGCCATGACTTGACTGTAAGGCATGACTTAAGCCTAGTCCTGAAAATACAAGACAATAAATACGACTCAGTTTTGTAAACTTGCTAGAGTACAAAAACAGATGAAATCAACAAGTCCTTTCAAACTTAATTCTTTGACAGGATGTAATTTTCTTGACTGGGTATGTAGTCGATAAGACTGTACCTTAAGAATTATTCATCATATACTGAAAACACATTTACCAAAAAAGTAGCCAAGGCTGTATCAATAAAACTGAGCTCTCCCGTTTTATGTAAACAGAAAGACCATGTGATAAATTTAAACTATTATTGTAATCATGTGGCTGAATTTTTGATGGACAGATGTACAGTGTAATCTGACAATATGAATTTTTTTAGGTCTTTTTTTTTGGTGGCTTCATTATATGTTGATTTAACTATGTAGTAATGCACCTGGCAAGACAATGAAATCTGTCAGGCAATAAATTGTGCAATGTGTTTGTGTCTGCAAAAACATTTTTTTTTTCACAAACAGTGCTTTAAAAAGTCATTGCCTCACATAATTACTTTTCGTTATCATTCCCTAATTAAAAAAAAAAAAACTTTTTTTTTCTAATACTAAACATAAAGCACACACAAAAGTAAAGGAAATTTTTCCCAGGCAGAACTATTTTTACAGTGACTGCTGCACAGATCTATCTTTCCTAAGCTTCGAAACCAGTGGGTGTGTGAGACTCTAGTGCTAGAACTTTACAACAAATCTTTACCCAATGAGTTTCAAAATAGTTACAAAGCCCAAATGTTTTTAGCAAGGAATACTATCCTTGTTATTTAGTTTGGAAAAACACATTTTTTTGGGAGTAGCTTTATGCTGCTAGGTCAAACAACCCTCTATTTTACTCTCTTATGTGAGGAGTTATCATTATCATAATAATTAAAAAATATAAATTAAAATATCAGGACTGAAACCAGTGATAGAGTTCCTCCAAGAGCAACAAATGAGATGGTTTGTTATCGTCAAAAATGCCCTGGTACTAACTGCCACAGAAAGCCATGCTCAAGAAATACAATGAAAACAAAATAACAGGAAGACCATTAAAAAAAACAATGAACAACAGTATCTTGGTGAGCTTTAAAGAAATGTAACACATCAGGAACAGCATAAAGAATATGCTTACACTTAACCACCAAACTTTGATGAGATAACGGGAAGAAGTGAAGAAGAAAGATTAACTGAGTTTGTTTGGGTAATGTGAACGTAAACTAAAGAGAAGAGGTCCTTTTTTTAAACAACTTATAATTTCTTGATCCTCGATTACTAGGATTCCTGTGGTGGACGGTCTTTGAAGATAAAAACCTGCTCTCGTAGTTGTTAGGTAGTAATAAGAGGGTCGCTGTGGAAGAGAATGGGGCTCACCAGATAATATACTTAAAGACAACAGCTGGTACATTGAAACCAACCTTCATTATAGAGATGGCACAGAGTTTATTTTTTTTTAAAGAGTTATACAGAGCCAATACAAACTATTTGTCTTCTTTTTATTTAGATCAGGGGCGGGGACACTTTTTTTTTGCACTCGTGGTCTAAACAAAATTATAAATTAAAAGCTGGCCTCCTATACTTGGCTAAACATTTAAGTACAAATGCTTTGACAAGGCTAGACCAAATGTATGAGTGCATGCTGTTTGCCCAGTTCAAGCTACCTGAAGGTTTGACACAATGAGATCTGGATGGGGATGGCAGAAAACCGGGGCACATCTCAGATACCCTGTACAACCTCTAAGGAGGTTATAATTAGAGCTCCTGTAAAATTGTTTCCAGGCCTTTATACAGCCTGGAAAGTTCTCGGCCCCAGATTTAGATCAACAGATTAGTAAGAACAGATAAATATAATCTTAACCCCAGATTTAGATCAACAGATTAGAAAAACAGATAAGTTCTCGACCCCAGATTTAGATCAACAGATTAGTAAGACCAAATAAGTTCTCGACCCCAGATTTAGATCAACAGATTAGTAAGACCAAATAAGTTCTCAACCCCAGATTTAGATCAACAGATTAGTAAAAACCGATAAATAAGTTCTCAACTGGGATTTAGATCAACAGATTAGTAAGACCAAATAAGTTCTCAACCCTAGATTTAGATCAACAGATTAGTAAAAACCGATAAATAAGTTCTCAACTGGGATTTAGATCAACAGATTAGTAAGACCAAATAAGTTCTCGACCCCAGATTTAGATCAACAGATTAGTAAGACCAAATAAGTTCTCAACCCCAGATTTAGATCAACAGATTAGTAAAAACCGATAAATAAGCTCTCAACTGGGATTTAGATCAACAGATTAGTAAGAACAGATACTGCACCTCGGATTTACTGACAAAAGGATAGATATCCAAAGTCACTGGACGCATGTTGATCTCTTTCAGGATTCAAATGTTCTTCTTCTTTGTATTCACCGACTGGCTAAAAGTTCTGGTGGTTCCCCCACCTTAGACTTGAGCAGTGCTCCAGAATATCTTGTTGCATGCACATCCATTTTACAGACCTGGCTTATCTGTATGCAAATTGTTGGTTTCCTGCCTCGGGCAGATGCACTCTGACTAGGAATGAAGTGGACTAATAGGAAGGCAGTGGGTATATTCTTGTGGGGCCTCAGAATCCGCACAGGGTGTATACATATTATATATGCAACACAATATTTTCCTCTGCGAAGACCCGCAGTGCGAAGTTATGGAAATAATAATAAAAAGTTTTTAAATGAATGGTAAACTTTCTGAACTAATTGGTTACAGAAGAAAAATACAAAGCAACCACAAAAACACCACCACTACAAGAGGAAATTTGGAATTACCTGAGGTCAGATCAAGTCTTGTGAGTGACGAGTGAGCAGAAGGCAGACCACTTGGTGTAGAATGACCATATTGTAAATTGTATGTGTTCCAGTGGTTTGGATCCATGCTTTGAGATGTTTGCAATGAAATCTGTCCTACTGGCTTGAAACAGTTCTGTTTAAACAAATACAGATCATGTCAAATTCAATATATGTGACTAATGGTGCACTAAACAAATACAGATTAGGTCAAATTCAACAAACATAACCTATGGTGCATTAAACAAACACATATCAGGTCAAATTCAACACACTTCTTCTTCTTCACTTTCAATGGCTGTAAATTCCACCAGAATGATCTGGTTGTTCACCCACCTTTGGACGCTAGTACCGTTCCAGAACCTGAGTCTTACATGCACATCCATTTCACAAATCTGACTCATTTATATGCAGACTGTTGGTTCCTTACCTCTCAGGCAAATGCATTCTGACTTCGAAGAAAGCTCCCAATTAGTCGACTCTATAACATGCTTTTGGGTTTTCGCCACAAAGGGATCCCAGAACCTCGAGGGAACGAAGATTCAGCATACATGATAGGGCCACTGGTTATTCGCCAAGATGCTTACACAAAATAAATCAAAGTAACAGTGTACCCTACCAGGCAGAGGTGAATAAGGGCAGGGTTACCTCATCTCGTAAAATACCATAGAAAAAAAACCAAAACCATGAAAAAGTCTTTAAAAAACTGATAACTACTAATCGGAGGACACAGGGTGAGCTGCATGTGACAGTAAAGAACAGGGTGATCTGGCAGGAGTCGTTTGAGGGGGGCCTATGCTTCATCAGGGGATACAAAGTACACAACAAAGCAGAATAAGGCAAAGAAGTACTGATGGTGCATACAGGAAATACAGCTCGGGTCAAACTGAACATACACTAATGGTGGTTAATTAAACAAAAACTGGCAGTGTACTTTTAAAGCTACCGCTGGCTGAATGGTTAAGAAAGCTGGGCACTCATGCAGGGGACCTGGGTTCCTCCACGTTCTGATTTTTTTTCTTTCTGGGGGTGGAAACAAAATCTGCAGTCAGGGGCAACAACACCAGCCATGAGGCCCTATTTCCTCAGGCCAAAAGAGCTCTTGCAAAAGTGGTCAGAACAGGCAGTAATGGCTGTATTTTAACAGCTCTTCTCAAGTCTTCTGAGATAATGTTCTCAAACAAGTTAGGGCCCTTTCACCAAGCTTTTAGGCATACTGGACATAATCTGCTAGGCAACAAACAGAAATTCTATAAAACTTATCTGGGCTCGAATAACTAACAATGACTGCATGGAAATAGCTAATGAAAGTGCAACATTATTTACAACATTCAGGAGACAAACAAGGTTCTTTGTTCACATGATGAGAAAAGGAGCAGTGGAAAATATCACTGGTAGAAGAGGCAGAGCAAGAGACGGTGGGTGGCTTAAGATAGTGGCATGGAGGAATATCATCATCAGTGGAACTGATCCGGAACACCAAATACCAAGATCTGTGGAGACGCATGAATGACTAGGCCAGATGACAAGGCACGTGATGATCATGATGACGATCTGAACTAGGGAGTTCATCCAGCCTAAAATAAGTTCCATGAAATATTTAAGGAAAAGCATCCTGCGCAATACTGACGCAATACACAGTGATAAATGATCTATAATACAGGCCACCAAAATATACAATGTCATAAGGCATTATTTAAAAAAAAAAAAGGTTTTTAAATATACATTTTCCCTGTGTGAGATACTGTGACCAGATGTAGGAAAACAAGAATAGACTCCCTGCCTAACAAGTATGTTGTACAAGTTGACTAATTAATTAGGGGTTTTCTTCGAAGTTGGAGAGGCACGTAACCAACAGTCTCCATACAAATAAGCCTGATCTGTAAACTGGATGTGCATGCAACACTCAAGTTCTGGAACACGTTCGAAGTCCAGAAGTGGACAAACAACCACAACTTTCAACCTGAGTTTACAGTAACTCAATGCGAAGAAGACATATACACAAAAATATATACACAAATCTTGTGCATTTTGTATGTGTGGGTGTTAATAATTGTAATATGTCAAGAATTTAAAAAAAGCAATCCACCCCCCCCCCCCCCAAAAAAAAAAAAAATATATATATATAGACTAGAAATGCTCATACAGAAAAAGCACAGGATACACTTCCAAGAAACAAAAGCTATCAAATGAGGTAACAGTGAAGCTAGGGTTAAAAGACAGATAATGCCAGATAAAAATTTAAAAAAAAGCAAATTAATTTAGAAAAAAAAAAAAAAAAAAACTCACCACTCTTTTAAAAAATACAGTGAAGGACTAATCTGATGGAAGATTTAGGTAGGTATAAGATATTATTGAACAGCATTGACTGAGTGTACTGCTAGGGGTAAGAGACGGAAAGTGCTGGAGGTCAAGAGATAGAAAGTGTTCGAGACCAAGAAACAAAGTGCCTGAGACCAAGAGACAGAAAGTACCTGGGACCAAGAAACATAAAGTGCCTCTGAGACCAGGAGACAAAAAGTGCTTGAGATCATTGGACAGAATGTGCATGAGGTCAAGAGACAAATTTTTATAGATTAAGAGATAGAAAGTGCTGGAGATCAAGAGACAAAGTGTTGGAGCTCAAGGGACAAAAAAAGTGCTTGATATCAAGAGAGAGAGAGAGAGAGAGAGAGAGAGAGAGAGAGAGAGAGAGAGAGAGAGAGAGAGAGAGAGAGAGAAAGTGCTTGATATCAAGAGACAAAGTGCTGGAGGTCAAGAGACAGAAAGTAAGTGATGGAGAGCAAGAGATAAAAAGTGCTGGAGGTCAAGAGACAGAAAGTAAGTGATGGAGAGCAAGAGATAGAAAGCGCTGGAGGTCAAGAGACATTAAGTAAGTGATGGAGAGCAAGAGACAGAAAGTGCTGGAGGTCAAGAGACAGAAAGTAAGTGATGGAGAGCAAGAGACAGAAAGTAAGTGATGGAGAGCAAGAGATAAAAAGTGCTGGAGGTCAAGAGACAGAAAGTAAGTGATGGAGAGCAAGAAATAGAAAGTGCTGGAGGTCAAGAGACAGAAAGTAAGTGATGGAGAGCAAGAAATAGAAAGTGCTGGAGGTCAAGAGACAGAAAGTAAGTGATGGAGAGCAAGAGATAGAAAGTGCTGGAGGTCAAGAGACAGAAAGTAAGTGATGGAGAGCAAGAGATAGAAAGTGTTGGAGGTCAAGAGACAGAAAGTAAGTGATGGAGAGCAAGAAATAGAAAGTGCTGGAGGTCAAGAGACGGAAAGAGCTCGATATCCACATAAACAAACTCTTAGTGTGGATATGGCACCGGACTGATTTATTCAGCATAGCAGTTCTGCACATTAAAGGACCCTTTTCAAGCCAGTAGCACACAAGACGTTCAATTCCAAGACTCACATTTTTATAAACAACTGACCTGATAATCATTCTGATAGGAGCCAAAATTATTACTATATATAATATTATTATATAAAATTATGGCTATCCTCCGAATAACGGTCCCAAATTATCGAGGCCAAAAATATACCCTAACAGGGCCTCAGTCACGTGTCAATTGTGTACTTCCGGGGACTTTACTACCACCGCCGAGAGTATCCTAAACGCCGCTTTCGTGGCGTGGATTGGGGCTAAACTAGATGGCTGGGCTCACGAGTACTTATACATTACTAAGTGGTTCATATTCTTCTTCTTCTTCGATCCTTCTGTCAGAAAACTTTTATCAGGAGGCCGGTAGACTTTATGAAAGCTATCGTGCAATCCATATCCTCTCGTGTACCATACAGTTTTGTCTTCAGTGTGGTTGGAACAGGCCAGATTGCGTCTCTGTTGTCAGCATACAGTTGACAGTGTTGGAGCACATACATTTTCCTTTCATTTTACTAATTTCTGTAATCAGTCTGTTTATTTATAAATATTTAATTACTAACGTAATTATTTGTTGTAGCAGTATTGTATTTTGTGATTCTTCTTCTTCTTCGCTTCCTCTTTTACCGCTGTGGGTGTCGAGGGAGATATAAGGTTCTGTTTCTAGCTCTTCTGGCTGCCTGGACCATAGGCACATCGTACTGTTGTAGAGTTTCTCTGATGTTATCCTTCCATCTTGTTCTTGGTCTACCCCGTGCTCTACGTCCTTCTTCTCTTCCCATGTATGCTTTGTATGGTATGGTGTCACAAGGCATTCTCTCTAAGTGGGCAAACCATTTCACTTGCTGTCTTTGTATGTAATCCAGAATTGGTTCTGTGCCGACTTGTTCTCTTATGATCTCATTCCTGATCTTATCTCTTATGGTCACTCCTACAGCCCTTCTCAGACATCTCATTTCCGTGGTTACTAATTTTCTTTTATGGTTTGTTGTGAGTGACCATGTCTGGCACTGGTAGCACAGAGTTGGAATAAATATGCTTTGAATAAGATGTCTCTTTGTGCTGATTGGGATTGTCTTATGCTGTAAGAGGGGGGGGGGGGGGGGGGGGGCTAGCTGTCCCAATACTTGGTTTGCTTTACTGCATCTAATGTCAATTTCTTTATCCAATTTCCCATCTTCGGTAAATGTAGTTCCCAGATATTTAAACTCAGATGCCTGTTTAATGCCTTTGTATTCTATTGTTATGTTTAGATCTGTTTTCTTTTTTCCTATTGACATTATTTCTGTCTTTTCAGTGTTGATTATTCCACCAAAATCCCTAGTCACTTTGATGTATATTTTGCTTTAGTATGGTCTGTTTTAATTTGTTACTCTTGTGAAATAAAAAAAAAAAAAAAAATGCATTACTACCCTCTCTGATGCTAAACCACCTAGGACTCAAACTCAAAGTGTTAATAAAAATAATTGTATGTCTGATGACCTGTGATTAACGTCACTGTTTTCAGATCATAATTCACACCTTAAGGGCAAAAACTATCAGTAGTGATATATATAAATCACTGTTCACAAGAAAGCACTTTTCTATGTATCAGATCGTAGCTGCAATAATTGAAAGAAGCTGTAGCATAAAGTAGTAAAATACGTTAAAGTAAGTCTCCTAGTGTACGTACATACTTTTTTTTACTTCAGTCAGTCAGTAGTCAAGATGAAGTGATGAAAATTGTTGTCTAAAGTCGCTAAAAAATGCGTGTCACTTAATTAAGTCATCTAAATACCAAAATACACATCTTCATAGTTAGTTTATAAACAGGTATACCAATATATCAATCCATTATCGTCTTTGATATTTAAAGAAATAGGTCCACGTTGGAAAAAATTAAAGAAGTATATCTTGGACATCGTAAACAGCAATCCCCCAAACAGCCATCTTGTGAATTGAATCTGACCCACAATGCAATGTTATACAGGCATACAACAAGATGGCCGAGCTACCGGATCGCGATAATGAACCACTAAAGCGTTCTATTTGCGTTCTTTACTTTACGTTTGGGCTTTAAGATTGTGCAGTCATTTACTTATGCATGTTTGGTATCTGTTACTCCACCACCGTTTTACCTGCGTCTAGCAGTTATTTATTTTAGGAAGAAAAGGTCCACCCTAACTGGGGAAATCTGAAACATTTTGGCGACATTCAAGGGCTGACTATCGAGGTCTCGAGGACTGACAAGTGCCGAGTGCACGCAGAAAAAATGGATCCAGGTGGAGATGTTGGGGCACAAGATGCTGCTTGTGACATCACCACTGAAGATAGTAAGAGCCCTGAAGATGTACCAAGTTTAGAAACACAACACAGCCTTAAAGGTTAGCAAATACGTATACACTGACAGTTTTAAAACATGTAATTGATCACTAATAGTAATTGTATGATGTTTTTGTAGCCAGTGTCACTGTCAAGTTTTATTGACAGTTTCACAAGTATATTAGTATAAGAAAGTGGTAATAACCATCATTGAAATAAAGCTAATAATTAGCAGCCTCTTCTTCTTTTGTTGTTTCATTCTTACCATAGGTACTTTAGATAGCTGTAAATAATCTCTTTCCAACGGTACCTCATTTAGCCTTGTATGTCATTTCTGAGCTGAGATATGTAGGTTTTTGTGGAGATGAGATGTAAAAAACAGCTGCTAAAACTTGTGTCTGAGAAACAAGAAGTTTTCTCTGCGCAACTTTCGTTTTGGCTTTGTTTTCATTGGACAAGATGGCAGACAATTTTTCTCAGACACAGCCACATAATAGTGATTGCCTGGAAAAATGTCACCTTGAATCTAAATAGCCACGGACAAGAAAGAAATTTTATACACAAATGTAAAATTGGACGGAGAATTCAATTATAACTAGCATTACCATGTCTGGTAACAGTTAAAGCCTAAAGCCAACTCTGAATACTTATCGCTATTTTCAATAAAACTGATGTAACAGAAAAACAGGACGTCCGGCTGTCGTAGACATGCGCTGTTAATCGGGTCCGTTCCCGCCGTTTTCAGCTGTTTATAGCTGGTGAAAATCACACCAATCACAAAATTTCATGAGAGATTAGGACCCATCCCGAAACCCCAGCTGACATTTCTCAAACAAGTTTCGAATGGTTTCCATGATAACGGAAATTGCCAAAAAGACTGCAAATTGTCGAAACTGTAGTCGCCACTTACCAGGTTGTAGCCATGGTTTTCTGTATCTGTATTAAACGTCTCGTGTGGCTTTGGTGACGGATTCATTACCTTTTATCTCTATCTTATTAGCTGAACTTGCTTATAATAACAGCAGTACTAATAGCAGGACTAGGCTCTCCTCTGAATAACGGGCACATATTATGGCAACTGCAAAAAACACCCTAACAGGGCCTCAGTCACATGTCAATTGCGCACTTCCGGGAATACTCTCGGCAGTGACGGTAGTCGCCGGAAGTCCGCAAATTAAGTTGCCGGAAGTTCGTAATTTACATGTGACTTAGGCCCGTTATTCGGAGGATAGCCCAAGACTATTATTATTATATTGTTAGTGTTGAATACTTATTAAATAACTTGCCATTCAGCCATATGTGACAGTGTTATTTAATATAGGGTACATAATTTATTAGAGATATTTCTTTGCACCGAATATCTTATCTAATACAATCAAACCTCTTGCCTTTAAACACTCTTTCAAAACCATCTTTCCTGTAAAATTCTTTTTGAAAAAAAAAAAAGACCTTTTTTACAATTTCATTAAAAATAAACACCTTGTTTTCATTCTCTGAAAATCTACCTTTAGAAATTAGAGGAAGAAAGAAGTAGAAGACATTTTGAGTCTTGATCAGCTTTTCATAAAAAATTTTGGTTCTTTTATATCTTAACCCAGATGATGTCACAGGACAGTTTAACATTTTAGAGGGTGGTAAAACTAGGTTTCCCGGCTTTCCAATGCTTTTAACAACCCCAAACGTGTAGATCTGTCCCTAACCTCAACCCACCTACGTCCCGCGAGAGAATGCAGCCTAGGTCCCACGACTGCATGCAGCCTATCTACCACCCCCCTGAAAAATATTAGACTGTCCCATGACCTGTGGATTTTCCTTGTTTGGAGTAGGATATCAATAAAACACCAAATTTGGGGTTGAAACCTATGACCACTGAGCAGACAAACAAGTCTGCTAGCTGTTGTCCTTATCGCGGCATCCGTTTCCCTATAAACATTTATTTTGAATGTTAGGTGTCATTTTTGTAAATGAAGGGAGGTAATTACTAAATACAGAGAAGTGAAATAACTGATTCCCTCCCCTTGATAAAAAAAAACATATTTCCTTGGCGCAGCCACAAATAGCAAAGACATAAATTTATTGGGAGTAAGACTTATATTCACTGGACATATAGTAGGACATACATTCAGTGGACATTTAATTGGACATGTAGTAGGATATACATTTAGTAGGGCATGTATTTAGCAGACATTTAGTGGGACTTGGATTCAGCGGATGTTTAGTAGGACATGCATTCAGTAGTTCATTTGGTAAGTAATATATTCGGTTGAAATTTAACAGGCTTGCATTTTACACCACACTGCCCCCATACTGTCATTGTTATAATAGTTATTTCACCTATAATTTGAGAATAGGCTGGTTACTTCAGAAGATCTTTGAGTCGTAATTTTTAGTTTTAGATAAAAGCTGATTTGAGAGATGAGTACCCGAAGACAGCATATCACCAAAAAGAAGAAGACATATCAGAAGAAGACAATCATAATTTGTGTATATGCGGCCATGTTATGAAAGGAGCGAAACTGGAACATGTTATGACCATCAGAAACATTTGTGAAAAGAGAAGACACAATGGGTTGATTCTTAACAGCTTTTTATCAGTTAATACATGCTGATGAAGGCTGCGGGTTGTGGAGAGGCATGATCAGTTATGCCAGTTGACAAGGCACTTGGTGATGGTGATGAATTTAGTGTTACTGCCATTTCAGTTAAGGCTTGTGAAGGTCATTTACCTGTTGGTGTATTTTGAGGATGTCAGGCAGATTTGCTTCATAGGGTTTCATAAAACTAACAAAGGAGTCTCCAGGTGCCCAGAGTGAGGTGTAATGTGTCCCTCTTTGTTTAGTGCCTTTTCTCTGTAGCCATGTCCTCTCTCTGCATTTAGCATTCATCATCATCATCAGTCAGTAGGTCCTTAACAGAACATCACACTCGTCGCCGCATGCCTAAAGTTTCTCTTTGTCTAGCCAGTTTTCCAGCTCTATCTCTGTAAATAGCCAATGCAGCTTCAATGTCTTGCATTAACATTCACCGAGGTCTGCCTCTGCCTTATTTTCCAGAGATGTAGCCATCATAACCGTTGTCTCCGGCAGGCCACAATGACGTTTAACATACCAGAATACCTCACTTTAGAGACAGGCGGCTATTTATAAACCAATTCTCCTCTGTGCTTTATATCAAATTCTCCTCGGATATTAGTGTTTTTGACAACTGGAAAGATCAGTGGAAAAAGTGGTAGAGGCAGACCAAGAGAGATGATGCTGGATGGGCTGAAACGAAGGAAATCATCAAGAGAGCTGTTCCATGCAACCAGGGATTGTGATCTGTCTGCGGAGACGCATGAGCACCTACGCTAGTTGACAGGACACATGCTGATGATGATTGATGTTGTACATATAGCATTAGGAATCTAAGATATTGAAGATGATAAACTGCTCATGATTTATCTCAAAACAGAAATCCACACTTGGTGGGAGATTCCAGCAATTGCTCACTTCTGTTCATTGTTCAAGGCTGTGTTTGGGTTTTGTGATTTTGATATTGAGGTAAGTCTAGATTTAGCAGTCCTGCTTGCTCTCTCATTTATGATTGGGTGTTCATGATTTTGCAGCACCAGCAAATTTAGTTGATATCTGTGATTAGCATTTCAAGCCTAATTCTTTATTTATAATTTTGTAGATGATGTATACTCTTGGTTTGGCAAATTAACTCATTAAGTACCTATAAACTCGTTGAATATTCGTTTCTAGCTCCTTGTTTTGTATGTTGTTCTTAACTAATTTGTGTGATATTTATTTCTTTTTCCTGGTCCATGGTATTCTGACAATCTTTCTATAGCATTTCAACTCACAAGCCACATCAAGGAAGATGGATGCTGTCACATTTTTTAAATTTGATTTCCTTGTTGGTGCTGAACCATAGACTTTTATTGCTGTTTAATCTTGGGTACCACATGCTGAAAAATATGGTTTGTTTTCTCTCTGCAGGACCTGGAGGAAGCACTTTTGACTTCACCGGCTCAGGGGGGAAGCACTCTTGTCATTGACATCATCTGTCAGCTGTTAAATGGCTGCTATGCACGAGATGACATCAAGTAAGTGAAGATACTGGTAAAGTTTACAAAGTGAAAATGGCTTCCAGTTTTATTTGTTTAGGGAGAAAGTATAATACCATTAAATAAATGAAAGTAAACATTTGAGTACAACTGGAGTACCTCATGACGGTGGGAAAGTTGGAGGAGGAGAGAGGCAGAGGGAGACTGAGAGAGAAGTTGCTGGACAGTTTGACATCAAGATACATAAGATCGTCTGTGTCAGAATTGATTGAAAGTAACATAAGACAGACGGTTGAGAGTGGATGTGACTACCACTGTCACACTGCATGTACTGTAAGAAAAAGAAACATCTGGAAACATGCATTTTACTCTATATGATTATTTAGTTCTTTGAGACTCTTGGTTTTCATTCAGTGAGGCTCTCTGGTTCCATTTTGTGAGGCTCTCGGGTTCCATTCAGTGAGGCTCTTTTTTTCTGTTCTGCGAGGCTCTCGGGTTCCATTCATTGAGGCTCTTTTTTCTGTTCTGTGAGGCTCTTGGTTTCTATTCTGTGAGGCTCTTGGTTTCTATTCTGTGAGGCTCTTGGGTTCCATTCAGTGAGGCTCTTGGTTTCTATTCTGTGAGGCTCTTGGTTTCTATTCAGTGAGGCTCTTGGTTTCTATTCAGTGAGGCTCTTGGTTTCCATTCAGTGAGGCTCTTGGTTTCTATTCTGTGAGGCTCTTGGTTTCTGTTCTGTGAGGCTCTTGGTTTCTGTTCTGTGAGGCTCTTGGTTTCTATTCTGTGAGGCTCTTGGTTTCTATTCTGTGAGGCTCTTGGTTTCTGTTCTGTGAGGCTCTTGGTTTCTGTTCTGTGAGGCTCTTGGTTTCCGTTCTGTGAGGCTCTTGGTTTCTGTTCTGTGAGGCTCTTGGTTTCTATTTTGTGAGGCTCTTGGTTTCTATTCTGTGAGGCTCTTGGTTTCTATTCTGTGAGGCTCTTGGTTTCTATTCTGTGAGGCTCTTGGTTTCTATTTTGTGAGGCTCTTGGTTTCCATTCAGTGAGGCTCTTGGTTTCTATTCTGCGAGGCTCTTGGTTTCCATTTTGTGAGGCTCTCGGGCTCCATTCAGTGAGGCTCACAGTTTCCATTTTGTGAGGCTCTCGGGTTCCATTCAGTGAGGCTGTTGGTTTCCATTCTGTATGGCTCTTGGTTTCTATTTTGTGAGGCTCTTGGTTTCTATTTTGTGAGGCTCTCGGGTTCCATTCAGTGAGGCTCTTGGTTTCTATTCTCCGAGGCTCTTGGTTTCTATTTTGTGAGGCTCTTGGTTTCTATTCTGTGAGGCTCTTGGTTTCTATTCTGTGAGGCTCTTGGTTTCTATTTTGTGAGGCTCTTGGTTTCTATTCTGTGAGGCTCTTGGTTTCTATTCTGCGAGGCTCTTGGTTTCTATTCTGTGAGGCTCTTGGTTTCTATTTTGTGAGGCTCTCGGGTTCCATTCTGTGAGGCTCTTGGTTTCTATTCTGTGAGGCTCTTGGTTTCTATTCTGTGAGGCTCTTGGTTTCTATTCTGTGAGGCTCTTGGTTTCTATTCTGTGAGGCTCTTGGTTTCTATTTTGTGAGGCTCTTGGTTTCTATTTTGTGAGGCTCTCGGGTTCCATTCAGTGAGGCTCTTGGTTTCTATTCTGCGAGGCTCTCAGGCTCCATTCAGTGTGGCTCACAGTTTCCATTTTGTGAGGCTCTCGGGGTCCATTCAGTGAGACTCACAGTTTCCATTCTGTGAGGCTCTCGGGTTCCATTCATTGAGGCTGTTGGTTTCTATTCTGCGAGGCTCTCAGGTTCCATTCAGTGAGGCTCACAGTTTCCATTTTGTGAGGCTCTTGTTTTCCATTTTGTGAGGCTCTCGGGTTCCATTCTGTGAGGCTCACAGTTTCCATTCTGTGAGGCTCTTGTTTTCTATTCTGCGAGGCTCTCAGTTTCCTTTCTGTGAGGCTCTCGGTTTTAATTCTGCGAGGCTTTAACTCTTGGGCAGGTTTCTATTTTATGGAGCTCTTTTTCTGTCTGTGAGGCTCTCGGTTTCTATTTTGTGAGGCTCTCGGGTTCCATTCAGTGAGGCTCTTGGTTTCTATTCTGCGAGGTTCTTGGTTTCTATTTTGTGAGGCTCTCGGGTTCCATTCAGTGAGGCTCTTGGTTTCTATTCTGTGAGGCTCTTGGTTTATATTTTGTGAGGCTCTTGGTTTCTATTTTGTGAGGCTCTCGGGTTCCATTCAGTGAGGCTCTTGGTTTCTATTCTGCGAGGCTCTCAGGCTCCATTCAGTGAGGCTCACAGTTTCCATTTTGTGAGGCTCTCGGGGTCCATTCAGTGAGACTCACAGTTTCCATTCTGTGAGGCTCTCGGGTTCCATTCATTGAGGCTGTTGGTTTCTATTCTGCGAGGCTCTCAGGTTCCATTCAGTGAGGCTCACAGTTTCCATTCAGTGAGGCTCACAGTTTCCATTTTGTGAGGCTCTTGTTTTCCATTTTGTGAGGCTCTCGGGTTCCATTCTGTGAGGCTCACAGTTTCCATTCTGTGAGGCTCTTGTTTTCTATTCTGCGAGGCTCTCAGTTTCCTTTCAGTGAGGCTCTCGGTTTTAATTCTGCGAGGCTTTAACTCTTGGGCAGGTTTCTATTTTATGGAGCTCTTTTTCTGTCTGTGAGGCTCTCGGTTTCCATTCTGTGAGTCGCACAGATATCCAGTCTTTAATTCTTGTGGGTTTCCATTTTACGGAGCTCTCTTTCTATCTGTGCATGAATGCCTGTGTATATGCGCGTCTCTGTTTGTATATATCTGTGTGTATATGTCTGCGTGTGTTTCTCTGTGTCTCCGATGTGTCTATATGGGTGTGTGTGTGTGCCTGTGTATATGTGTGTCTGCGTGTATCTCTGAGTGTGCCTGTATGTATGAATGCCTGCGTATGCTTCTGTGTGTGTGTGTGTCTGTGGTTGAGTGTATGGATCTGCGTGAGCATCAGGGCGTGTGTGTGTATGTGTCTGCGATTTTATGTGTGTATTTGTGTCTCCGAGTGTATCTATGTGTTTGTGTCTGTGTGTGTTTGTGCATATGTGTCTGTGTGTGTCTGTATGCCGGTTTATGTGTGTGTGTGTGTGTCACATGTGTGTGTCTGTGTATCTGCATGTGTGATTGGGTATGTGCGCGTATGTCTGTTTGTATGTATGTGTGTGTGTCTGTGTGGGTATGAATGAGTGAAGTGGGTGGGTGTGTGTGTGCATGAATTTTACCACCCGTGCTTTTTTCCCACCACTTTTTTGATATTCATAATATGCATATTATCATACGAATATAACATGCTTATTGATAAAATACAGATGCAGTGTGAAAGACGAGTGTTTGGAAGGGCCGAATGTAAGACGGGCCTGAGTGCCCAATTTGTGACCCTTTGAAAATAAAGTTCGTTCGTTCGTTCTGTGGGGCTCTCAGGCTACCATTATTTGAGGCTCTTAGTTTTACATTCTGTGTCTCATGGGTTTCCATTCTATGAGGCCCTGTAGTTTTTGTTGTCTAGGGCTACCACACTCCCTGCCAGCCACGTAGTACAGTGATTGAGTTTTAATCAAAGTGGAGATGCAAGTGTAAGAGGAAATGAAAGAGCGGATATTAAGGCAACAGAAATGGTAGCTACAGGAACACTTGCACCAGACAAAGGAGACATTCTGAACACCATTTATGAACGAATGCTAATAGAAGTCATGGAGCAGGATTTAATAATATGTGTATGAATGAGGAATTAGGTGTGGATCAAGGAGAGACTTATGAGAGGAAGAGAACAATGAGTTTACAATCAGTATTCTCAAAAACAGTTAGAATCTACACCTTAAGACATTTGCTGCGGGAGACAAAGCAGCTATGGGTATGCCCCGTGTGCTGAGATGTCGATTCATAAATTAATAAAGCAAGGTGGATTTTTCAATATTATTCTGGATTTCCTTGTTTGACCTGCATGAAAAGGGTGGCAGGGAGGTGTTCTAGTAAATTTAATGGCATCCATAAAGTCTAAAAACATGGGGCTAGCACCATATACTCGATATGCCTCTTCTTCTCCTCCTCCAGTCCTGCCCTGCCTTTTAGTGTTAGGATTTGAAGAGGCATTAGGTGCTAGCCTTGGGTATGTGCTGTGTAGATGCTGGTATCTAAGACTCAGATATTCCATCTATCCGTTGCTTGCCTGGTCGTCCCGAGGCAGTGGACATGTATCCTATACTTTTGCTTTTACTAAAATAATTGTTTGCCGTTAAAATTATATTTGTAAAACTAGAAATGACAGTTGATGATGTATGTTGAATTAAGAATCAACATCATAAAACACATGTGACACTGCCATAAGCACCTGATCCTCATCTTTAGCAGCAAGTAAAGTGTTGTTATTCCAATGGCACCATAACTGTCTGATTGTATGTTTGTCTTGCCCCTCCCTTGAGTTTTGAGCATCGGTCAGATCTCATGTAACTCCTCACAGCGCCATTCTCCTCAGATCGTAACGATCTGTTTGTACCTCCGCACTGTTGACTCGATCCCAAAGGGCCCTCACAACATCTAGTTTGTCATACATTGTAATGATTTATGAGTTGTGTTTATAATACATTATTTTTCTTGAACAAAAAAGACACAAACAATAGATTACATGGAACATTTCGTGGTACCTCCTAAAGTAACTGCCCATTTTACCAAGGCAAACGCAATTACTTTTGAGTGTGGTTGATTTAGTTTTTCACTTGGAAGGATACATTTATTTTCTTAATTGTTTTCAGTTGTTACTGTAGTATACATCTGATGAGGTACATGCAAATACATCAGGCAGTAAATTGTGCAGTCTCTTTCTTATGTCCCCTTTGTTTAAATTCAGGACATGAAACATTACTTTGATTTTTTTGGGTTTCACAATCAGGTACTACAATTATGATCTGTTCCTGAAAGACATCTTTTTGATGCTGAAGATGTTGCTGAAATGCTAAAGGTAATTTAATGTTGAAGTACATTTGCAGATCATGTTGTTAGTGATTGCTTCCTTGTTTATTTTCAGCTTTGTATGTTGATATTGTTTTGTAGTTTAGTTTTACAGTTTTTTTTGTCATTGTAAATATTTGTTATTATTGACTCCTGAGACTTCCAAGTTGTTAAACTGGTTGATGAACGCAGTTTATAGAGATTTCTGAGGGGATCATCGCTAGAGCTACAGAGCTTGTGCTTTGCCTGACACATTGTGCAGTCAACTAGTTGTTATGCAGAGTGATTAGGCCATAAAAGATCAAATGCAGTGCAGTGATTTCGGTCCTCTCGACTTTAAACCTTTTAAAATATTTAATCTTTATCTGCCCTTGTTTACTTTCCTGTTTTGTTTGCATGCTGAAGGTATCTATTCAGCTCAGATCTATTAAATCTGTGAAGTAGGGATATCTGGGGACAGAGGAGAGACTTTGAAAATTGATACAAAGGGCAGGGTCTTAAAAAAACCTGCAATTTATGCTTTGTGCACCACTCTTAACGGGCGAAAAATGCGGAGAGACACTGAGCTGTGTGCAGTTAAATCTGTCCTTTTGCATTCTTTTTCTATTTCTTCTTTTTCCTTCACCTCCTCTTCCTCTGCTGCTGCTATGGATACATCTCCTGCTTTCCCTTTTACTTTCTCCCTGATTGGAGCATTGGCCCTAAGTTATGCCAGACCATTCTTATCTTTAACCAGCTATTGAACCTCCCTCCACTTCCAATCTGTATCTTCCAGAGTCACTGATTCTTTTCTTTATCTGTTATCAGTCTCTGCATGTCACTTTTTCTCTTGGTTTCAGCGCAGTAATTAAATAAGCTTATTTGACAATGCCATTCAACTCTTTCACCTAGGGCCTGAGTGGAGACAGCTTGCGGGTCGAACCCCTGGGTACGGATGCTAAGGGAGCTAAGTATTGGTATTTCTATGGAACTCGCCTTTACAAGGAAACACCAGAACAAGAACTTAAAGATGAGTAAGTTTCCTTTTTTATGTTCAGAATATTATTGAACAAATATATAAAACAACTTAATGTTAGTTAAAGCACTGTACGTATCTATTTAACATAGCTGCTAACATAGTTAAAGTACTTGTCCTATACAAAATCGGTTAAATAACTAGTTTGATAAAGCATAGGTGCTAACACTAGTTAAGGTACCTAAATTATAAAATGGATATTAATTTTTGGTAAAATACCAGATTTCTAATGAATAGTTAAAACGCATTGGTTAAAAAAATGTGTGTTCTAACAAAAAGGGGGAGGAGGAGGGGGGGGGGGCACTAAAATAGGTTAAGAATAACCTTGTAAATCACTGTGTGATCTGAAATTTTTCTTGTCTATCTGTTTTCATAAGTTACTGAGCACCATTGTTTGTACTCTGGCCACATTGTAAACAAGGACAGCACATTTCAAGTTCTGTATGTGTCGAAGAATGCTGTGCTTCATTGAAGCCACAATGATAAATTTTTCCAGATTTGTACAGGCTCACAAAAAATGTCATGAATCTGCATTTTCTCTGGTAAAACATGTGGTTAACTTTCGTTTAGTTGATTTTGTATGTCGATTAGAAGGATTCGCTTGTTTTCATTCAGTTGTACCTGACGTATAAATGACCTATTTCCACATCTTGATGAGTATATAGTTTCAAATATTTATAGACATCTGCATTTAATTAGTAATGTGGCCAGTATAATTCTGGCCACCTTTACTTCCCAGTATGTTCACATTTATAGTCTGGATCAGCCTGCAGTTGTCAGAATGAGTTGAAGTGAAATGTAAAGTTAAGTGAAGAACCTATTTCCCCACCTTCAGGCATATTAGACATTCAGGGCAGACCTGTATTTTACAGACAAATCGACACTTGGTGGGTAATGTGGTCAGCATCACGTCAGCCGCCTTTGCCTCCCAGTGCACCTGGTACCAACTCAAGGCTGGGTTCGACCTGGGACCTGAAGTAATTTGTGTGTGTGTGCGGTTACTGGTACCATCGGAATTGAAACTATTCTCTTGCTGATGAAGATGGGGGACTGAGCACTTATGGGAGTGTCCCGAGTGCTGTGGTGTCGATTCAACATTAATTGTTTGGGAAAAAGTCAGTCTCTGCCAGTACCTAAGTCCTGATCGGCACGTAGGTGTCTAGCCGCTACATCACGGCGGCTCTCAAATCAGCAATAAACTGTGCAGTCAATTGTTTTGGCTTCTTTGTTCAGATTTACAATGGGGAAACATTGCTTTTAAATTATATTGAATACAGGAAACCCAAAAGCAAGAAAGGGAGAAGAAAAAACCTTGAGGAACTGGAGAATGAGGCAGAGGCAGACAAGGGGAATGAAGACGTGGGACATGTGAAAAGAAATCCAGTGTTGAGTGTTGCAGAGCCCAAGATGGTGGAGAAAGCTCTGGATGAGGAAGAGGGAGAACTTGATGTTGATATGCAAGAAGAAGAGTCTACTGTTACCCCAGCGGTTGATTCGGCAGATGACGAAGATGTCGATGATGAACAAAAAGAACTTGCGTGAGTATTGTTTCACCCGTGTGTGTGTGTAGGTTATTCTTGCACAGTATGTTTGATATTTAGAGGGAAAAGAAATATTTGACGTTGAGAATGCACAATAAAAGTGTTTTATGGGGAATAGATTTAAAAGATCGACTGATCAGCACAGGAAGTAAGTATTGCACCATGGTATATACACAAACAAATTAATTTTCAGGAAAGTATAGAATTCTTCTACTTCTTTTCCCTCTTCCTGTAGCTTCGTCATCCACTTCTTCCTCTCCTCCTCCTCCTTCTATTTATTCTTCTTCTTCTTCTTCTTCTTCTTCAGTTTATGACCTGAAAGAATCTCTCAGCAGCTGCTTTTCGGGCAGCCAACTCTGCCTTAATGCCTTAGTTTTAGTCTGTTACAACTCCCAAGGTATTTGAACTGGTTGACCTGCTGGTTCAATACCGGTGGCGGTAAATGACATGAGAATTGTGATGAACCCAGTCGGTTTAAATTTGTATAAATTATGCATCCCTGATGATGTTAATTCATATTAAAATGTGTCATAAATATTTTTTTTAAGTCTGGAAGTTATTTATTCCATTATTGATAGGTGGTTGCACAAGTATAAGTCCTGATACAAACAAAAAAGTTACAGTTAAAACACATTTTCTGAAAGTGCCGAAAAAGTATTTTCCTCTATGTTTTAATTATGTTTCTCGCCGTGTGGGTTCCGGGGCCCCATCGTGGGGAAAACAAGAATAGACCCTCCACCTACCCAAAAGCATGTCGTAAGAGTCGACTAATTGGGGAGCTTCCTTTGAAGTCGGAGTGCATCTGCCTGAGAGGCAAGGAACCAACAGTCTGCATTCAAGTGAATCAGATCTGTAAAACTGATGCACATGCAACACTCAGGTTCTGGAGCAGGACTGCAGTTCAGAAATGGACGAACAACCAGAACTTTCCACCAGAGTGTACAGCTGGTGAACGTGAAGAAGAAGAAGAAGAATTATTTTTCTAATTTAGCTTAAAAATAATATCACGGCTTAAAATTGACATAGAGGCTTTAATGACGTACCGTTGGATTTCTTTTTCTATGACAATGTAATTGATAGTTACATGATTTAAAAATGAGAAAAATTGACCAGGTTACAGAAGGAACGAGATGAGGTGGGATTCATCATAAGATTCAGTAGGATTGAGATGAGGTGGGATTCATCATAAGATTCAGTAGGATTGAGATGAGGTGGGATTCATCATAAGATACAGTATAAACGAGATGAGGTGGGATTTATCATAAGATAAGTAGGATTGAGATGAGGTGGGATTCATCATAAGATACAGTATAAATGAGATGAGGTGGGATTCACTATAAGATTTAGTAGGATTGAGATGAGGTGAGATTCATCATAAGATACAGTATAAATGAGATGAGGTGGGATTCATCATAAGATACAGTATAAATGAGATGAGGTGGGATTCACCATAAGATTCAGTAGGATTGAGATGAGTTGGGATTCATCATAAGATACAGTATAAATGAGATGAGGTGGGATTCATCATAAGATACAGTATAAATGAGATGAGGTGGGATACACCATAAAAGAGGTGGGATCCATCATAAGTTACAGTAGGAACGAGAAGAGGTCGGATCCATCACAAGATACAGTAGGAATGGTAACACTGGGAATGACCAGGGGATCTAGTTGAGACTGCACTCAGAAAAAAGGCAAGATGGACATATAATCAAACTGCTCCTGGCACCATCGGAATTGGAACTCTGTGTAGGCTTCCGAAGATGAAGACAGAGTGCTTTTGGGGAAGTCTTGATTGCTTTGATATCAGTTCTTAGATCAATACTCTACAATAGGAATGATGAGGTGGGATCCACGGCTATGCCATAATTGGAGCCATTTTTCTGTGTTTGTTCTGTTTGGTGTATTACTTTTTTGTTCTTTATTGTCATTTCTGAATTGTATTTAAATGTAAGGTTTTCCTGTCTTTCCCCCTCATTTTCAGTCAGGCATTGTATGAGAGTGAAAACGGTGAGGTAGACGATGACGACGATGATGTAGACTATGAAGAAGAGTTGAAAAAGAAAAAGTCACCCAAATCAAAAAAGAAATCCACCCCTAAGAAAAGTTCAGCCAGACAAGCTGAGAAGGAGGAAACAGAGATTGTTCCAGAGACGTGAGTTATGACAGTTTTACGCTGAGATGATGTTGATGATAATGCTACAGTAAAACCTCATTAACACGAGCTCCCTTAAGACAAACACTCAGTTAACATTGACAGAATTTTAGTCCCAGCAAAGATGTACTTTTATTATTATATATACTAGCCCTCCATTAGCATGAATTTTGTTTCTAACACAAGCTCGACTTCCATTTTTAAAGTGGCAGATAGCAGCTGTGTTTTTTTTCGCTGGCTGTCAATTCTCTCGGATTATTCTGTTTTGTAATCATGAACTGCTACTTTGTGCACATTTCCAAAGCAGGATGCTATGTGTTTTTCGTAGGAGCAGCGTGTATTGTGGTTGTGCTGTGTCGGGGCGGGATAATGACCGATAGTTTTAGCAGCCTCAACCACTCTGCCTTCGCAATGTTTTGATCGCGGCGGTCCACTCGGGAAGACAGAATCTTGTCAGCAGGGGACTGCAACTATCTAGAGAGCAAACTCGATAAAAGCTGTCCCCAGAAACGGAATGTGTCAACCGTATATTTGGTGGGGAAGAATCGACACATACGGTTAACTCAATGGCCATAACACAAGCTCTTGATTTTCAATCCCTTGGAATTTGTGTAAATGAGGTTTTGCTATATTATTTTACTGTTTATGGTTCACCTAGTGAGAATAAATTCACTGATAGCGGCAGTCAGAGCATACATAGCTTGAAGATGGAAACAAGACTTGGACAAAGATGGAGTCACTGAGAGCTCTGGCACTACTCTCTGAAAGCCATAAGACGCTGTTAAAAAATAAACTGAAGATATTCACTCACCTCGAAATCTGAGTCCAGCTTCTAACCCTCAGTGTTTGTATAATGTTTGCTGTGGTTGATATATTTTAGCCAACTCTTTCTCTGTTAATATTTTAAATGTGTGGTTGATTGATGGCCTTGTTTTTTCACCTTTGTTTCAACTGCTCGATGACCGACACTGTTAGCTGTTGCTTGATGATTGTCACTGTTAGCTGTTGCTTGATGATTGACAGTTAATTGCTGTTTGTTGATTGGCAGTGTTAACAGCTACTTGATAATTGCACTGTTAACTGCTGGCTTGATGATTGACACTGTTAATTGCTGCTTGATGATTGACAGTCAACAGCTGCTTGGTATTTGACAGTTAACTGCTGCTTGTTGATTGACAGTGTTAACAGTTGCTTGATAATTGACAGTTAATTTGCTGCTTGATGATTGACAGTGTTAACAGCTGCTTGATGATTGACACTGTTAGTTTCTGCTTGATGATTGACAGTGTTAGCTGCTGCTTGATGATTGACAGTGTTAACAGCTGCTTGATGATTGACACTGTTAGTTTCTGCTTGATGATTGACACTGTTAGCTGCTGCTTGATGATTGACAGTGTTAGCTGCTGCTTGATGATTGACAGTGTTAACAGCTGCTTGATGATTGACACTGTTAGTTTCTGCTTGATGATTGACAGTGTTAGCTGCTGCTTGATGATTGACAGTGTTAACAGCTGCTTGATGATTGACAGTGTTAGCTGTTGCTTGATGATTGACAGTGTTAACAGCTGCTTGATGATTGACAGCTGCATGTTACTGTTAACTGCTGCTTGTTAACAGCTGCTTGATGATTGACAGTGTTAGCTGTTGCTTGATGATTGACAGTGTTAACAGCTGCTTGATGATTGACAGTGTTAACAGCTGCATGATAATTGCACTGTTAACTGCTGGCTTGATGATTGACTGTTAATTGCTGCTGTTAGTTAATGCTGCTTGTATTTGATTGACTGCTGCTGTTGATTGACAGTGTTAACAGTTGCTTGATAATTGACAGTTAATTTGCTGTGATATTGACAGTGTTAACAGCTGCTTGATGATTGACACTGTTAGCTGCTTCTTGATGATTGACACTGTTAGCTGCTGCTTGATGATTGACACTGTTAGCTGCTGCTTGATGATTGACACTGTTAGCTGCTGCTTGATGATTGACACTGTTAGCTGCTGCTTGATGATTGACAGTGTTAACAGCTGCTTGATGATTGACACTGTTAGTTTCTGCTTGATGATTGACAGTGTTAGCTGCTGCTTGATGATTGACAGTGTTAACAGCTGCTTGATGATTGACAGTGTTAACAGCTGCATGATAATTGCACTGTTAACTGCTGCTTGATGATTGACAGTGTTAACAGCTGCATGATAATTGCACTGTTAACTGCTGCTTGATGATTGACAGTGTTAACAGCTGCATGATAATTGCACTGTTAACTGCTGCTTGATGATTGACAGTGTTAACAGCTGCATGATAATTGCACTGTTAACTGCTGCTTGATGATTGACAGTGTTAACAGCTGCATGATAATTGCACTGTTAACTGCTGCTTGATGATTGGCAGTGTTAGCTGCTCTTGATGACTGTCATTGTTAGCTACTGATAATATTTAATTAGATAAGTTCAGATCAGTGTTTCTCAAAATGGGCACTACAGCTCTCTGGTGGGCACCGGGACGGTCCCTATCATAACTATTTTCAGATTACATTTCCTTGTTCTAGCATAAATAATGTTAGTCTCCTCCCCTGTGTACTTCTCCACCTGAAGTCATTGGCACAGTTTGGGATGACAGGTTTGGTTAAGCCATCCAACATTAAATGATAACAGAGACAATGCTACCGTCTTCTGTCACATGCACAGAGGCTCAGTCTAAAACTAAAACAAACAAAGCTCATTGGAACAGCATATTTTCTCTCATCCACACAACAAATAATATAATTTTTTTTTAGAAAATCAACCACTATAGATCTACCCACTCTGGGAGAGGGGGAGGGGCAGGAGTTTCACTAGACACTAGGCTCACTCGGAAGAAGAAGAAAACTGACATGACTGCACTGGGGAAATTCCCACATGTGCTTGGTTCCCTTTCTTCAGTAACCAGAGAAAAGTTGACATGCTAATAGTATCACTTGTAACCTGATTAAAAGTCCGCCTTTGTTTCCCCTTCAGTGTTTAATATCTTCCAGAACGTCTACTCATCTCTTCTGCCTTTCTGACCCCCAGTGGAGCATAGACCCTTAACCAGCTCACGCCAAGTCGTTCTATCCTTCGCTATCGCATGCAGCTCTCCCCATGTCCTCCCCATATTTTTTTAATCTCACTCTCTAGCTCCCTTCTCCATGTTTTTTGTGTGTCTTCCTTTATTTCTATGCCCCTGTGGGTTCCTCCTTTCTGCAACCCTAATTCCACAGGGTTGCGTAGAGGAGGACAGTGCAAAAGAACAGATAGGGAATCCAAACACTGAAAGACTAATTCGTCTTTCAGTGTATGGATTCCCTATCTGTTCTATTGCACTGTCCATTTGATCCCATAGAATCTTCACTGCATGTGCTATATCATACAGTAGCTCACTGCCCAGACTGGCACAAGAATGGAGCAGTTGTGGGGTGACCTGTTGCCACACAATATTGGAACTGTGGTTGACTAGCTAACCAGTACTCGGCATTGAAATGTTGACTGTCACAAATCTCGGCCCTACATGTGCTATATCATACAGTAGCTTACTGCCCAGACTGGCACAAGAATGGAGCAGTTGTGGGGTGACCTGTTGGAACTGTGGCTGACTAGCTAACCAGTACTCGGCATTGAAATGTTGACTGTCACAAATCTCGGCCAGACACCAACTGAAACAACTGATGGTGGCATTTTGTGTCTGCCTTTCATTACCAGTGGCCATCTGTCAACACACACCAGACCCTTTACAAACTGTTCATCATTTTTTTTATTTTGCGAATAATCATTTTCAAGGAATGAGAGAGCCAGTCTCACGTTAACCTTCCTCAAATGCCTCCTATGACATGTATGATAGATTACAGTTAGTTTATTTTTTGCCTCCCAAAATTTGCAACTGCATCATCATCATCAAGTGTACTGCTGACTGGCATGGGCAATCATGCTTCTGCACATCTTGGGTTCTCCAGCAGTAAATAAAAGTTTAAGTGGCCCCAGAAATGTAGATATACCAAAGAACTGGTTGTGGTTGTACTAGAATAGCTATCTGTTTTTATGTTTATTAAGTGAGCTAAATCTTTCCAAAATTATCCTACTCTGCAGTGCTACTTCTAGTAGCTGACTCCCAAGTTTAAGAACCTCTCTCTGTCTTTGGTCTGGTTTTTCAGTCAGGTTGCCACTGCCAACATAGCTACTCTCTTTTGGCTACTGAAGACAAGGACAGAGCACTTGTGTGGTGTTAGCTCTTGGCTAATTTAATTAATTCATTATTTTTTTTAAGCTAAGTTTTTATTTTATATATTTTTTGCAACAATGACATTTATGCCAGTTTAAAAAAAAATATAAGTATTATTAATGCGTGATGTGTTTATTCTTTTCCAGTAAATTTATTGAAACTGTCTGCAAAAGTCGGAAGAGAAGATCCTATTATACGGGTGGAAAGTCGAGGTCAAGAAGCCGAAGCCAAAAGAAAAAGGCAGCTGAAAGCAAAAGTCTAGGTCAAGAAGAAGCAGAAGAAGGATCTAGATCAAGCAGCCGGAGTCAAGAAAAAGAAACAAATGAAACCTTGAGGTCAAGTGGCAGGAGTAAAAGTCGTGACAAAGAAGCAGGTGAAAGGTCGAGGTCAAGCAGCAGAAGTCAAGACAAAGAAGAAGCAGGGGAGAGATCTAGGTCAGGCGGTAGAGCTCAAGACCAGGATGTGAGTGAGAGCTCAAAGACATGCAGTGAAGTGAGCGAAAGACCAAGGTCAGGCAGAAGTCAAGGCAGAGAAACAGTTGAAAGGTCAAGATCAGGCAGCAGAAGCCAAAGAAAAGGAGCAAGTGAAAGATCAAGGTCCAGAAGCCAGGGAAAGGAACCAAAGACAGAATTTGAAACACTTGAGTAGGTTTTTTTAAATTCTCTGTTGTAGTTTTCTATGTTTATTTAGTGGCAATGTGTTTTCTTTTATCTTTTGTCTGATTATTGGATGTCAAATTCTTCTTCTGTGTATTCACCAACTGTAAACTTTGGCAGAAAGCTCTGGTTGTTTGTGCACCTCTGGACAAGTCTCGTTCCAGAACTTGAGTTTTGTGTGCAGATTTGTTTTACAGATCTGGTGCACTCAAACTTCAAAGCACACACCAAATTAATCGACTTTTTACGTCATGTTTATTAGAAAGGCGCTAGGTCTTTTCAGTTTTCCCCCGGAACTCGCACAGGGAGGATGTCAGCTTCTGAAAATTAAATGTATCTGGAATTACTGTTAAGCAAACTTTGAAGACATTCTTTTAACTACGACTATGAGTTAGGAACAGACATCATAGCACTAGGGGCATTCGGCACACAGTTCCAAGTCCAATTCTATCGGTAACAGTCCGATTGTATGTCTATCTTGCCCCTTCCCTGCTTATTGAGCACTAGCTGTACCCGGCCACGTGTTGCTTTGGCGCAGAATAGTAAACTGGAAAAGAAAGGAAATAGAAAGCGCACCTGTCTAATATGGTTAATATCAGTCATTGCACAGCTACAGAGATAAGTCTGATATGCCGACTCTAGAAAACGCAACATATTAGTGAATGTCGATATTAGTGGTTGAATAAAGTGCACTGTTAGAGAGAGAAAACAAGATTATGTGTTTATCGAGGCTATCTGTTGTGCTTAAACAGGTAAATGTAAAGCTGACTGCTATACCTCTAGCTGACCAACAAACTGGCACCAAACAAAAATAATGAGAATAGCCGAGGAAGCGGTATTAAAATATAAATATGTAAGAAATGAGAACTGTAAAATAAAGTTATAAGCTCTCTGAACTAACAATGTCTGTCATAACCCCCCGCCCACACCCCCTCTTCCCCAATCATATCTCCCTCTCAGAATTATTAAACAATTATCACGTGGCGACATTGTTAAAATAAAAAATAGTTAAGAAATGAGAACTTTAAAAAAATGTTTTAGCTCTCTCAGTTAACTGTGTCTGGTATCAACTCTTCCCCCTCGTGACAATCAAATCATCCTCTAAGAAGTATGGGAAAGTCAAATGGTGTTGTTAAATTGAGCTTGGCATCCGTGTCCACCCAGACTAAAATGGGTGGCATTAATCTGTACTGAGAAGTAAATGTGGCCGGTGTAACAGCTACCACATCATCCATCAGTACTACTGCTACTGCTACCACTACCACCACCACCGTCACAACAACAACACAAAACGGTCACTACTGTCTGTACAGGTCGTTGTAGCCAGAGGAGTTGGCGCCGCATATTATTACCACGTACTGTTTAGTTTACATGTGCCCCCGACATAAAAGCTCCATTACCTAACCAGTGGTGGAACCCACAGTAATATTCCGTGATTGAAAAGAAGTACACTATACTTACAAATAGCGGAAATAAAAACCCGCACTAGTCATCTCTCCCTCTCCGAAGGGACGATTTTTAATTAACCTTGGCATCCGTGTCGACCCAAACCAAACTTGACCGTAAGCCGTCTTAGTTTACAGTTTCTGTCATCAACAACTAGTTTTTGATCTAGTGAAGTGTCGGGGGAGGCTAATTTGGACCCAAAAAAAACACGCTTTGAGTCAAAGGCAACATTGTTTGAAAATTAGTTTCCCAGTCTATATTTAACAAACACGGAAAATTAACATATTTTTAAAATAAATAGGCCATATCCCCTGGTCACTCCTTATGAAGAAAGCCATGCCTGGTGCTAGTTTTAGGCTGAATTGACCAGGGAGCTCTTGATTAATTATAAAAGCCCTGTGTTGGAATCGAACCTAAGGCTTTCAGGCTCCAGGCAAGAGTGTAGCAGCCATTGTGCTACCACAGCTCGTCCGAGGTAGTTGTAGTAAGACACAGCTTTTTGTGGGAAATTGGTTTTGTATTGCACCTTCTCCTTGACTTATGACCTAAGTTGCTTAGACCATCTACACTTGGGACCACACACGCAAAAAGATGAATAAAAATAGTAAATAAAAAAGATGACCACACTAGTATGGTCCAAATGTTCCTGGAACTGATGCCCATAGTGTAGCAGGTTCTGGACGTCAAAGGCTGTTGGACCAGACTGTTTTGAACCGCAGGCCTCCCAGTATGTGTGTTTTGTGTATATTGTTTGTAACTCGTTTGAATTAAAATAGTGTTGACAAATATAAATTCATCTTACCGCCAGTTTGAATTAGACCTGTTTGAATAAAACTGAATCCTAAGTTAAGTAGACCCTATATTAATTTTTAACAGTAGTTGTTTAGCATTTTGAAACGGGATGTATCTAATTTCAGAGAGCAGTCAAAGTTGAACAATTCCTCAAGCCAGAAGCAAACTCAAGAATCATCACCTGTACCTACACGAAGATCTCGGCGGCGAATGAAAGAGGATGTCGAAACAGAGGTGATACTCGACCCAAACTTACCCCAGTCAGAACTGAAACGGCTCACAGTTGATGGTTTTCATAATCAGTTGAGTACTCGACGGAGCAGAACTGCAAGTCAGAAAGCTAAGGATGCATCAGTCAAATCTGATTTGTTAGAGGGATCAGAGGTGGACATTTCAGCTAAAAGAAGTGAGGACATGGCTTCATCTAAACAGAAAAGTAGCAAGAAAAGTAGTGACACACAAATCATTGGTGCTACTGGGGGCAACAGTCAGCCGGAGTTGGATAGCCAGAGTCTCCAAGGATCTGGAGTTCAATCTGCTCTCCAGTCGTCTAAAAGTAAGCCATCTGAAACTCCAGAAGCGGGTCGAAATGTCAAGAGGGGAAGCTCAAGAAGAAAGTCTACACCACAGAGAAGGCAGAATAAAAGTTGTGTTATTTATAATGATGAAGAGATGTTAGAATCTGCTGAGGAGGACAGCAAAATTAGAGATCAAGTTGGAATGCAAAGAAGAAAGTACATCTGAACTGATATCAGGAAGCATAGAAGAAAAAAGTGTGCCTAAAGGCAACCAGGAGAAAGAAACAGAACAAAGTGCAAATGACTTGCACCATTTGGAAGGGCAGATATCTGAGCGTGAAAATCCTCAGAATTTACAAAGTCAAACAGCTGTGTGTACAGAACCAGAACATGCCGTTGAAGATAGTTGTAGTCAGGATAAAGAAGTGTTGAAGGATGAACATGATGATAAGAAAGTAAGCAAGGAGGGAATGAAGCTAGTAAGCAGCATTGGAAGTTCTTCTGCTT
This sequence comes from Candidula unifasciata, assembly GCA_905116865.2. Lineage (NCBI taxonomy): Eukaryota > Metazoa > Mollusca > Gastropoda > Stylommatophora > Geomitridae > Candidula > Candidula unifasciata. The sequence goes on along the minus strand of CAJHNH020004713.1, from coordinate 28,859 downwards.
GTCTGGTTTCTACTGGAAGCACACAAGAAGAAGCAGATGAGGATGAAAGAATCATTGACTTGGAACTCACAGACGTGAGAGATGCAGAAAGAGAAATGTCAGTTAACTTGAAAGAGGGATGCACAAAAGATGTAGAGAGAGAAGTGTCAGTTAACTGGAATGAGGGTTACATATCAGATGTAGATAGAGAAGAGCCAGTTGAATTGAATGACCAGTGCATAAGAGATACACAAAGAGAAGGGTCAGTTAACTTGAATGAGGGAGACTGGAGGGCCCCACCAGGAATGACTGATATAGTCATTGGTGTTAATAGTCAGGAAGAAGCTCATAAGAGTGATCACGCATCCATGGAGGAAGAAGATGGTTCAACCATATTGCAGGACTTTGCTTCTGTTGTAGCACCAGCAGAGATAGAACCAGATACAATTACAGAAGTCTTTATATCTCAAGTAGCATCAACAGCTGAAATAGAGCCAGGTACAGTTATAACAGACTTTGTATCTCAAGTAGCACCAACAACAGAGATAGAGTCAGGTACATTTATGACAGGCTTTGTGTCTCCAGGAGCACCACCAACAACAGAGATAGAACTAGGTACAATTACGACAGACTTTGTATCTCAAGTAGCACCAACAGCTGAAATAGAAGCAGGTACAGTTATAACAGACTTTGTATCTCAAGTAGCACCAACAGCTGAAATAGACGCAGGTACAGTTACAACAGACTTTGTGTCTGAAATCGCACCAAGAACTGAAACAAAACTGGATATGATTGCAGTACAAAGTAGTGACTTATCGGTGACAGCCGAAGATGTTGCCACAGAAGTCTGTGCTTCAAGTACTGATGCCGATTCTCTTGCAGAAAGTAGCCCCATGATAAGTTCTGTTACCACACATTCTGAAGTCGACTCTAGCAATTCTGGTGATCTAGAAACAAGACCTGATCCAGCCTCACTCAAACCTGTCATTCCATCGGAAGTGCCAGGTTCAGATCTGAATAATGTGAAATTATATAGTGCATCCGAACAGGTAACAGAGCAGGCTGCTGTCTCCTCACTTCATTTGGGTCCTGGACTGACTGCTAATTCTCTGTCAAATGTAGACGTTGAGATGGAGCATCTGAATGTTGGGGTTGGTGAACTTGTGCAGCAGAATTCTCTCCATGAAGAAATGGAAGTGGATGCCACAAGTGAGGATGCTGTTTGTGTGACAGGGAGAGGAGAGCAAACACATTCAGACATTAATGAGGAAGACCAACCTGGCCGGTGTACAGATGAGGATACTTTACATAGTAATGGGTCACATAATGCAGTATTGCCAAAACAGACAGCTCCTACTTTTGAGCTGAAGACAGTAGAAGAAACACCTATGGATGTGGATTTTATTCCAGAGTCAGTCACTTTGGAAACAGAAATCAGCAATGAAGAAATTACCACCAGTCAGCATTTAATGGTTGACACTGTTGTGGATATTAACAGTGATACAAAGGTTGAAGTTGATGGTTTTAAACAGTCAACCTATAATACTAATCTGGAAGCTAACAGGGGTGAACAATCAATAGATAACACTAATGTGGAAGTAAAGTGCAGCGGTCTGTCAGCAAGTAATACAAAGTTTGAAATAAAGTTAACATGTAACTCTAATAATGTGGAAATTGCAAGCAATGAGCAGTCCAGTTCAGGTTTCAGCAGTCAATCTCCCAGAGGTGATTCTGTTGCAGACAGCAGTAATGCTGAAGAGCATCTCAGTGAGCAGTCATACGGTGGAAATCTTATAGAAGGTATCACTGAAAGAACATCCTTTACTACAGAGAGTGGTCAGAACTATGTTGGTCAAGAGTTTCCTGAACATCATACGAATGTCCCTATCATTCCAGTGTCCAGTAATCCATCGCTAGAGAGAGCTGTGTCAGTACAAAGTGAACAGGCTGCTGGAGATCAATCATCAGAAGCAGCTGTTGCACCCTCTGATCTACCAGCTGCACAGGAAACTGATCAGCAGCCGGTAACAGTAACCACTGTATCAGCTCAAGGACATATCACGTCTGCCAGTGGAACATCTTCCAGCTGTGACACGGTTGAATTGAAGACAGCGGTCACTTCAAAGACCATGGATTCTTCCGACTTGGATACAAACCAGCCACCAGTTTCCGTTTCACCTGTGCCAAAATGTGACAAACAGCTGCAGGAATCTAACTTGATTGTAGAGGAAATGATTGTTGATGGAAAGCAACGGTTTGTGGGGAGGGAGAATTATGAAAAGTCAAACGAGGTACTGTCTCAGAAACTAGACCATGACGCAGACTTGGCTGAAAGAAGTGCTGATGTACAGGAGCGAGCAGTAGATGGTTGTGTTGAAATGTTAACTGGGGATAAACAAACGGAGACTGACAGTGGCATTGTTCAAATAGGCATAAGTAGAACAGGTAGAACAGGTAGTTGCAGGGAAGTTGAGATGAGAATCCCAGGTGAAACAAGTTTTGATGGCAAAAGAGATGAAGGTGGCAGTGATGCAAGTGATGAGCAGAGGAGATTAGGTGATCAACCTGAGGCGATATGTGCCGATTTGAGCTTTGAAGCAGTTGACAGCAATATGACAGCTGAAAAGAATGAGGGGGATGTAATAGCTGAGAGAAATTATGACGATGCTACATTTGTGACATGTGGTAATGAAGTATCACCAGAGAAATTTGTTGGTGATGCTAAAACTAGGCCATGTGATGTTGAGTTGGTTGAAATGGACAATGGTTTGACATCGGCTGAAATAGGCAATGAAATAACAGCATATCATTCAGTCAGTAGTGATGCAACATGCATGTCAGAAAATGAAGAAATAGCTGCAACAGATGATAATGCAACAGCTGTGACAGAAGTTCTTACAGTCAGCGATGCAACATCTGTGACCGATATAGTTACAGCTGTGAAGACAGTTGGTGGTGCAGCGCCAGTGACGAATAATGAAGTTACAGCAGTCAGCGATGCGGTTTCTGTGGCACATATTGAAGTTACAACAGTGGAGACTGTTGGTGATGTAACGCCAGTGGCGAATAATGAAGTTACAGCAGTCAGCGATGCGGTTTCTGTGGCACATATTGAAGTTACAACAGTGGAGACTGTTGGTGATGCAGCGCCAGTGACAAATAATGAAGTTACAGCAGTCAGCGATGCGGTTTCTGTGGCATATATTGAAGTTACAACAGTGGAGACTGTTGGTGATGCAGCAGTAGTGACAAATAATGAAGTGACAGCAGTCAGTGATGCGGTTTCTGTGGCACATATTAAAGTTACAAAAGATGAGACTGTATGTGATTCAGCAGCTGTCACATACAGCCCTATTACAGCAGTCAGCGATGCAGCGTCTGTATCGGAAGCCATGTTAACTGAGAGGGGTGGTTTTGCAGCCATTGTGGCAGATGACTGTGACAAAACAACTGACACTGATGGAAAGGATGCAGTTTCTGCGACAGATGTTGATGCAACAGTCAAGATGGTTAGCAACTGTAGAGAAGCTGATGCCACAGCAGACAGCACAAGTTGTGATGGTTCATCAGCTGGGGCACATCAGAACCACTCTGAGACCAGGGAGAGCATTCCTCAAACTACTGCAGGCAATACGGTGGCAAGTCGGGGGGATTCTAACACCCAGAACCACACTGAGATGAGTAAAAGCAACACTGAGACACGCCAGGGTGGCTCATCAGTTAGGACTGACAGTGGTGAGGCCCTAACTCAGAGGTTTCTTGTAATACTGAGGAACGAAATCCAGAGCTCAGCATGCGCATCTGTGGTAATGACACCAGCAAAATTGACAATGCTGTGGACTTGAGCTGTAGAAGCTCAGCTACATCTGTTGATAATGTAGGAGTTGAGTGCTTAGGTGGTGGAGATAAGAGCATCAAGGGTTGTTTAGGACCTGAAAATAATAGTCCACAGAATGCATCTATGGATTTTTGCCAGCCTGGAACAGAAATAAGACAGCAGCAGATGATTGATAAAGCAGATGTGTACACAGTATCTAACAGTTGCAGACAGTTGGCAGAAGAGGTAGAAATGTTGGAGGATGGTGGTGTCTGTATGAACATTGACCTTAAGGAAGATGAGAAGATGGATGTTGATGAAAACTCCTGTACCTTGTTGCCAGACTGCACGTGTGATGTTTGTAAGTGTGCTGTTGAGGGGGGTACATTAAGAAAAGGTTTGATATCTCAGGAAATAGCTGGCACAGAGATGTATACTGATGGGACAAAGGTAGAGAAGGCGGACAGTGGTATTGAAATTAGTGATACTGATGTGGTAATAGCTGATAGTGGTATTGAAATTAGTGAAACAGAAGTGATCAAAACTCATAGTGGTGAAAAAGGACCTTTTGAGGCAGAGTTGTCTGTCTTATGTGCTGAGATAATTAATATAATTGTTAATAACTCTGTTGCTGGTCTAGAGGAGAAAGTTGAAGAAGCAGATTTTAAGGATGAAGATGGCAGTGAATCAAACTGGCACAGTGCACCTCTTTCTGACAGTTCCCAGTTGACCAAGTCTAATGGAAGTCTAAACACTGATGTTGTCAAGGCAAGTCAATCTTCAGATTGTCAGTCAGAAACTGTAAAGCAAACTGGCATAACATTGTCTGCAATAATTTCTGCTGCTGATCAGTCTGTTAGAGCGGAGGAATGTGATGACTTGTCAGAGGGTTACTGGCAGCAGGCTGTGAGTGATGTTTATGAGCCTGAGATTCCTAGAGTATCAGTGTCTGAAACAGGTGATCAAACTGAAAATGAAGTACTTACCCTGACAGAGGAAAGTGATAGTTTGGGAAATGAAATCAAAAACCAGACTGAAGACCTGCTGCATAGGGAAGTCACAAACCAGACTGATGACATCCTGAGAAGTGAAGTTATTACCCAGAATGTAGGAGTGCTGGGAAGTGAAGTCATAAAGCATACCGATGACATGCTAAGAAGTGAAGTTATAAACCAGACTGAAGGCATTCTGGAAACTGAAGTGATAAACCAGACTGAAGTCACTGGAAGCGAAGTGATTAACCGGAGTGAAGATATGCTAGAAAGTGAAGTTGTAAATCAGACTGAGAACCTGCTGGGAACTGAAGTGATAAACCAGACTGAAGTCACTGGAAGCAAAGTGATAAACCGGAGTGAAGATATGCTAGAAAGTGAAGTGATAAATCAGACTGAGAACCTGCTGGGAAATGAAGTGATAAACCAGACTGAAGATATGCTGGGAAGTGAAGTCATAAACCAGACCGAAGTAATCTTGGAAAGTGAAGTCATAAAGCAGACTGAAAACATCCTAGAAGGTGGAATCATAAACCAGACCGAAGTAGTCTTGGAAAGTCAAGTAATAAAGCAGACTGTAAACATCCCAGAAGATGGAATCATAAACCAGACTGAAGATCTGCTTACAACAGAAGTAAAAAAACAGGCTGAAGTTTTGTGGGAAAGTGAAATGCCCCAGACACAAGAAAATGACATATTGGAAAGTAAAATTCCGCAGACAAAAGAAAATAGTATTTTGAAAAGGAAAGTCCTCCAGGCAGAAGATAGTGACATGCTGAAAAGTGAAGTTTCCGGGACAAAAGAAAGTGATATGTTGGAAAGTGAAGTTTCCGGGACAAAAGAAAGTGACATGTTGGAAAGTGAAGTTTCACAGACAAAAGAAAGGGACATGTTGGAAAGTGAAGTTTCACAGACAAAAGAAAGTGACATGTTGAAAAGTGAAGTTTCACAGACAAAAGAAAGTGACATGTTGGAAAGTGAAGTTTCACAGACAAAAGAAAGTGACATGTTGGAAAGTGAAGTTTCACAGACAAAAGAAAGTGACATGTTGGAAAGTGAAGTTTCACAGACAAAAGAAAGGGTCATGTTGGAAAGTGAAGTTTCACAAACAAAAGAAAGTGACATGTTGAAAAGTGAAATCCTTCAGACACAAGAAAGGGACATGTTGGACAGTGAAATGTCTCAGACACAGGAATCAGAAAGTGAAATACCTCAGACACAAGAATTAGAAAGTGAAATCTCTCAGACACAAGAATGTGACATGTTGGAAAGTGAAATCCTCCGAACAAGAGAATGTGACATGTTGGAAAGTGAAATCCTCCGAACAAAAGAATGTGACATGTTGGAAAGGGAAGTGGTTACCCAGATTAATGAAAATGATGTGCTAGAAAGTGAAGCCATTATTGAAGAAAATGACATGCTAGTCAGTGAAGCTATCATCCAAGCTAAAGAAAATGACATGCTAGTCAGTGAAGCTATTATCCAAGCTAAAGAAAATGACATGCTGATCAGTGAAGCTGTCATCCAAGCTAAAGAAAATGACATGCTAGTCAGTGAAGCTATCATTCAAGCTAAAGAAAATGACATGCTGGATAGTGAAGTCGTCATCCAAGCTAAAGAAAATGACATGCTGGACAGTGAAGTCGTCATCCAGTCAGAAAAAAGTGACATTGCTGAAAGTCAGGTTATTAATGAGGTAGAGAACAATGTAAGCTTAACTAGTGCTGCTGGCGATGCTCAAACCCAGCTACCCAGTGACAGTAAGGATGAAGATACTGCAGCGTTGACTGACCCTGCAGCACCTGACACTCTTCTTCTTAACAATGACAAACAGAATGAAGCCTTGATTTCTGATGGAAAAGAACAAGATATCAGCAGTACAGAAGCAGAGACACTTGTTAAAAATGCTGCGTCAAGTGTACAAAGTTATATTGATGCATCTGCTGTGGATGGCTTGAAAAAGAATTCAGGAGCTAATGAGACACAACTAAGAGAAAATGTTGAATTTGAAGCCAATGCAGACATCACAGATGAAGTCAAAGATGAGCCTAAGGAGGAGATTAAAGAGGAAACAAGCTTACATCCTAAGGAGTCCTCTGTCAGCAATGTTGTAGAGGATGAAAAGCCTAAAGATGAAGTCTGTCAAAGTGTTTCACTGTATGGCGACGAGAGACCATTGCTAGCTGGTCTTAGTCATTGGCAGTTGGTGTGCGACACTGTTGAAGACTGGGAGACCCTGGCTGCTGAGCTAAAAGAGACAAGTATTTACAAAGAGAAGCTCCTGTACCGCATTATCAAGAATGATTTTCTTCCGGAAATACCAGCTATCATGGCTGACAAGGTGAGTGTTTATATCCATTTTACAGTTATACGAGAGGACATTGAATGAAAACCTAAAAGTGTGATAGAAATTACAGTAAAATGTTATTGTCTTGTAACCTGTTGGTATTGATGCATGACTTCTGTTCATAACTGGGTCAGGCATGCTGAGTAATGACCCCAGCCCCAGTGTTGAATGTAGCCATTTTGAAACTTCATTATCCATTCATACACTTGCTGGACTGAAAATATGGGGGTGACTGCAGTCAAGCTAATACCAAGGAATTTCAGTGAATTGTGACTAAAAAGCTTTGGAAAAAAGAAAGTTTATCTGCTTCCCTGTTTTGTTAAGCTTTTTAGTCACAATTCACTGGAATTACTAGCTGGAAAGACAGGCAAACATCACTGTGTGCTGGATCATCATTTGCCGATGACTTTCTGTAGGTTTCACCCTTCACTGATTTAAAAAAAAAAAAAAAAAATATATATATAAAAAGATTCCGCTAATGGAGCGCTGCTCCTCTGGTGCATGTTAAAAGTGGGACAGTCATCTTTAAACTGTCATTGTGATGTCATCGTGTTCATCTGCAGTGTGTTGTCATATACTTAACACTCCTTTACACATCCTCACCACCAATATTGACAGTGGCATGGTTATTGTAATTTCTATCACACCTTTAAGGTTTCAGTTCGTTCCTCCACCCACTGCATAGAATAGTGGCTAGCTAAGCATGTAAATTGTTGACCCCCTTGAGAAAAATGACAAAAATAAACATTGTGATTGACATTACTCTTAGCTGCACAAGCCTCCAGGCCATAAATCTGCAGATTCTTGACCTCCTCAGCCTCCACTGTTATGGTAAATGCTAAAAGAGCTAAAAGTGTGATAGAAATTACAGTAAAATGTTATTGTCTTGTAACCTGTTGGTATTGATGCATGACTGAGTGTAAAAATGGTAAAATGGTAAAGACGGATTAGTTGGTGTTGGGGAAGCTATTTCAGTGCGGTGACTGAGATGCTTATTCCTCATTTCTGGTAGTTATGTATTCTTCTTCTTAGCTGTCACTGGTTGTAAACTCCAGCAAAAAGTTCTAGTTGTTTATCCACTCCTGGACTCTGTCTGATCCAGAACTTGAGGTTTGCGAGCACATCCATTTTACACATCTAATTTATGTGCAGACTGTTAGTTTCTTGCCTGTCAGGCAGATGTACACCCCTAACTATTGGCCCCCTAGAACATGCTTGTTAGATTGAACAGTTCAAAGTATTTTGTGGGATTTTCAAGGCATATGAACAGAGCAACTCGGGAGTGCCCTGTTCTCAACTAAATAATGAACTAACATGAATGTTGCAGCTGGAAAGGTTTCATCAGCATGCAACACAAACAAATGGACAGTGATCATTTCAAAGAATAATAAATACATACATTACAATCACTTAGCTTTAAAATGAGGCTTGCAAAAAATATTTGTTTATGTTTGAACAGAGACTTGATATTCCTGTGACCCAGGTTCACTATTTTATAGATTATTGTATGGCATGTTCAGAAAAGCTTTTAGTCTCAGCCTGTTGTTTCCTTTTATAATTATGCAACATGTGATCGGGACAGTAGTTGGCATATAACACTTCAGATAAAAAATATTAATTTAGTGACCCTGTTGTAAAGTTGTAAAGAGAGCATGCATCTTTCCTGTGGCTACATACGGATGTGTGTTGTAGACTATCTCTCAGTCCTTAAGAAAGAGAAAATATTAATTTAGTGATGTGTTTGTAAAGAGAGCATGCATCATTTCACCTGTAGCTACATACGGATCTCTTTCAGTCCTTAAGAAAGAGAATAGGGGCTTTTGAGCTGAAATGCTATAGAAAGATTCTCAGAATATCTTGGACAAAGAAGAGGAGAAATACTGACACCTTGAAAAATCTGAACATCAAGGAAGATTGGCTAATAAACAGCATCCTGTCTCGGAAGCTGAAATATTTTGGTCATATCAAGCGCCACGACGGATTGGAAAAAATTATAGCAGAAGGTGCAGTGCCAGGAAGGATTTGGCAGGGGCCGACCAACACGACGATGTACAGAGGATATAAGACTTGATTTTGGGTATGAAAGCACATGAGGCGGGAGAACTGGCGAGAGACCGAGTTTCTTTCAGGCAGACTGTGATGAGAGCGACGTTCTGCACAGGACCTGCTACATGAAGATGATGATGTTGTAAAGTTATGTCAATTTCAGCAAAAAAAAAAAAGAAATGTCAATTTCCTGTAAAGAACAAAAAAAGGGTTGAGAAATGTAAACTGAGTTCAGTTCATGAAAAAAAAAATGTGTGCTGGTGTAAATGTAACACATTCTTATATTGGACTGCTGTGTAAGTGTCATATTTTCATAAATATGATCAGATACAGGCACGAGAAAAGAGAGCCAAAGAAATGCTTCCCCGAAGGTCATCCTACAGGCTGGAACTGAAGAAATTGGAAGAAGAAAAGAAAGTAAGTGTCTGTTTTCACCATCTTTGGCCTTTCATCTCCAGGCGAAGCATAGGCTCTGAACCATCTCAATGCTGACTGTTTTTAAATTGTTAATTGGTTGGTTAGACAATACAGCGGTAGTTTTATAAATAATGAGGTAGCTGTTCTTAATCCAGTCCTCCTTAGACACCTCTTGTGGTTGGTGAATTATACATCTCTTTGATTTTCTTTAGGCCTTTATAAGAGGCATGCAGATGTTACAGTATTCTAGCATAATTCTTCTTCTTCTTATTCTTAGTCTCCTCTTACTTCATCAGTGTCGAGGGAAAGAGGGAAAAAAAAAGGGGGGGGGGGGGGGTGAATCTGTGTGGTCTTTCAATATGTTGTAAACGTTGGTCTTCATTTTATTTCCTTAAGGCTGCTCTTGATGCCATTGTTCCATCTTCTGCAGTCTTCCAGTCTTCCCCTTTTGTCTGTTGTATTTCTTCAGGCTGGCTCTCTGTGGCAGTTGGTACAGGGCATTCTAGTCAGATGGCCAAACCATCTCATCTGTTTGCTCTTTAATAAACGGCTTGACTTGTTTCAGACTTGATCCTCTTCTAATTTCTTCATTTTAAAATTGATTTTTTCTTGTATGATGATTTTGTAGTCACTCATTTTTAGAAGTCAAGAAAAGAATAGGGATGACCAAAAACATTTTCAACAACATGTAAAAGTTACTGACATCAAGAGAAATAAGCAATACATTAAAAATGAGAATTGTCAAATGTTATGTATTCTCAACCTTACTGTATGGCTAGGTGAAAAAAAAAGAGACAAATTAAATATTTTGGCCACATTAAAAGACATAGCAGTATTGTAAAGATCATCCTAGAGGGAAAGGTTCAAGGTAGGCAAGCAAGAGGCAGACAGCGTTACAAGTGGGAGGATAACATCAAGAGATGGACGAACAGCAGTATGAGTGAGTGTACATCAAGGGCAAGAGACAGGGCTTGTTGGAGATCCATTGCAGCCAACCTGCATTGTGGAGATGGCACCTGATTGATTGATTTAATTTTTAGTAAGGGTCCAAATTTGACATTGGTAACATAAAGTTCCTTACATAACATTCATGACTGTTTAAATATTGTATTATTATAGTCATTATTCATTGCTTACAGTCTCCTTTAGCAATATAATATTGTTTAGGCTAATGAGTTTCTTCCTTCTACTGCTGCACTTTATCCCCTCAATGGAGCATTGGCCCTCGACTAACTCATAGCGAGTCCTTTTGTTCGTTGCCATCATATGCAGCTTATCCATGTCTTCATCTTATTTACCTCAGACTGGTCAATACTTGTAAATTTTATTTATGATATTAAGGTGATAATATTATTGATTTCAAAACTCCGGAGCAGTTGGCTAATGGGTTAAAGATGTCACCCATACAGAAGACCCAGTTTGAGGCTTCATTGAGCCTGTGTTTTTTTTTGTCAGGGGCAAAACTAAAACTCTAACCTGTAGAGACTGACGGTGCTAGCCATGCAGGCATTTTACCTCCCCCCCTCCTCCTCCTCCCAATCCCACTGGCCTGCATTGAAAAAGTGGTGAAATCAGGCAGTAAGTGCTGTTTCAGTAAATATCAAACTGTCTTAGGATTGCTGTGTACTTAAAAGTGTTTTTTTGGGGGAAGGGGAGAGGAGGTTATATTCAACATGACAGCATTGTTTCCCTTTCTGTTAGTGTAATATAATATCTTCTTTGTCTTAAAGTCTGTGTGGTGTTGGTAGTCATGTCTGTTCACAACCTTCTGTCTCGAGATCTTTCAGTCAGCTCTGACACAGATGATCCTTCATGCCCTGATAAACCATCCAGAATCTTCTCTCTGTCTCCCTCTGCTTCTCCTCTCCAACCTTCCCACTGCCACGATGCACCCCAGTTTTCTCCTTCTCATCACATGACCAAAGAATGTAGATTGTCTCTAACATGGTTGGATTTAATGTGAGATGTGGCTAGACTTGTAGACATGACATTGTCCAATCTTTGACATGTTTGAGTGCCTTTCAGGAGCAGCTGCACAGAGTGGTAGAGGAAGAAGAGGAGCGGCACAGGGCTGTAGCTGAAGAGGAGAGACGACAGCAGATGAAAATTGAAGAAGAAAAACGTCTAAAGGAGGAGCGGGAGAAAGCTAGAGAGGGTAATAGAAAAAGTCGCACGTCTTCTGTTTTTGATTGCTGCTAATTGTGTTTGTATTGATGTTAAAGGTTAAGGGTCAGTGTCTGTGGCTTAGAAGTACCTGTCACAGCATTAACATCTTGCTCTGGGGATCATACTTCCCAACTCACTTTGGAAAATCGCCTCATCCACATCCTAGGTGTTCTTAGTCCAGGAGGCATCAATGTCCAACATACTTTCATCTAAACAGTTTTAATATTGTCACTTTTTTTTTTTTTTTAAAAATTTTTTTATTTTATATTATCACTTCATTCTATCACCTGTCAGTACCATTTATGGATCATCAACAGTTGTAATTCTACTACTCTTTTATTCCTACTATTATATGTTAACAATATTACTTTTTATTTTTTGGGACTATTTTTGAAGCCTTCTTTATTTTATTTCATTTATTCCACATCATCTTTTTTAAAGAGTTTCTCACTTGACCTTTTAGTGGTTGGAGTACTCTCCCCTTTTAAACTGTTGTGTAGTTCAGTTTATGTCGAGAAAGGCTCAGACCGAAACGTTGATTTATGTTATTTTTTGCACGTTTTTTCTTTGCTTCATGATTTCACCAAGCTTTTTAGTCACAGTTCACTTGCTTAACTCTTTCAGGATCACATTTTTTCTGGGGTTTGGACATTCATTTTGAGCCGAATTTTGTTACTGCAACACGAAAATCAAATTAAAGATAAATGAGTGCAGAATAAATCTAAACTATTCAAATGTCAGTATTACAACAACAAATTATTAAAATAACACAACATTCAAGAATGTTAGACACATATAAAGATTATTGACAAAAAAAATTATGTGCTTACCTTACTTTTTTTTTTTTTTTACTTGTTCAACAACACTGCTATCCAATTCTAAGAATGCACATGCCTTCTCTGTTCAATAAAGTCTTTGGTTGTTATGATCATTTTTGTATGACATCAGATTTCACAACAGCTTAAAATTTGGAAAACAGCTGATCACAACATTGATCCGATCGAAATATTTTGTTCAATTTGTATATCCTAAACTAAATTATCGCCAATAGGTTTGTCACAATCATAATATCCAAAACTGTTGTCACCATCTGGCAGAGATTTATAGAGGGCAGATCAGTATTAACAGTTTTAGACCTTTTCCCTTTATCATTAAGTGTTGAAAAATCATGTAAAAATTGTATCCCATCTAAATAAATTTTTTTTTAAATCAGAAAATAAAGCACCAACCACGATGCACTTCGCAAACGAAAGGACTTCTTGTTGTTAATCCTAATTGTTCAAAAACTTGGTCATAAAAGTTGGTTTTCCCCACAAACGGAACAAAATTGGAGTGTCTCTATCATATGCCAATATACTGGCGATACGTCCATTAGGGATACATTTATTTGCCAGCATACTGGCGAAACGTCTTTAAAGAGTTAATAGTTTAGAACAGTGATTCCCAAACTGTGCAGCACGGCAAAATATTCGAAGATACACATGTTTTATTAATTTTATATTTTACACATAAATACTCATACTTGTACTTAGGTTAGGGCGTCGTGGACAATTTTTCATTGAAAAAAGGGGCCGCGACTAAGAAAAGTTTGGGAAACTCTGGTTTAGAAGTTAGTTTATTCATTAGTTGTGTCCACTGTTCTTGTGTTTTTGTAATGCTCTTATGATGTTTGTCATGTTTTTGTATTGTTTTTTTATTACATGTTGTTATGGCATTTCCTTATGTTTTTATGGTATTTTTAATTACATATTTTTATGAAGTTTTTCCTTCATGTTTTGACAGTGTTCATATAAATACTGTAATTGAAAAGGTTAAAGTCGAGAGGATCCACTTCATTGCACTGGGTTTTATCCCATATGGCTCAGTCTCTCTCTCCGCAGAACAACTAGTTACTGCTGAGATTGCCGCATAGAGCATGAACCCTATATCTCCGGCGACAATCCTCTGGGATCTCCGTAAAATCGAGGGTCTTGCCCATATGGGGCCTTCATGGCGAAGTGGTCAAGCCGTTTGCCTCATGCTCTAAAGGTCATGGGTTCATTCTGTGGCTGTGCCATGGCTTTGCTGTTCAGTTTACGAGTGCAATTTTTACTGAGATACCTCGGGACCGCCACTGGAACTTCGGAGTTCATGCTGTACGTAGCGCTTTCGGCAGGTAGCTAGCTGTTATCTGGAGAGATGCCGAGCCAAATGGATAAAACCCGGTGCAGTGAAGTCAATCCTCTCGACTTCTAATTGAAAGTTTCATACAGGTTCTGTTGGTGTTTCTCAGACATGAATTTTTCAGACATGTTCTAGTGCTGTGTTTCAGACACGTTGCTTGTTTGTTTTGTTTTTGTACATGTTCTAATGGTGCTTTTCATACACATTTCAAATAGTGTTTTCATGACTTTCAGAAAGAGCCAACAGAGCTCGCCTGAGAGAAGAAAGGGCCAGGTTAATTGCAGAAGGTAAAGAGATCCCACCAGAGCTGATGAATGGTCTCAGACAGGAAGAGTGAGTCTCTGTGCTCAGTGTTTTTGTTTTCGTTATAGTTTGCACATGCCATGGGTATTAGTTAGTTGCGTATCCGTTACAGGACATTGCAGAACCAACCCCAGCTGTTGTGGTTTTTCTAGGCAAACTTATGTCAGGTAGTTTGCCATTGCTATCTGGATGGTTGTCTTCTCGATACCACTGTCAAAACCAACTCAAGGCCAGCAGCTGGGATCGAACCCGGCACCTAGGCATTACGAAGCTCGTTCGCAATGCCCAAGCCAAAGACGCCGACATCCTTTCCTGAAAGCTAAGGTATTTTGGCTTTGTTAAACCTCATCATGAAGGGAGGGGGGGAGGGGTGGGGGGGGGGGGGTAGTGATGGAGGGTACAATAAAATAGACAGAAAGAAAGGACAGAGACAGAGTGTGCAATGAGGAGAGTAGCATTCTTTAAGAAACCTGCTGATTATTTACGATGAATAAGAGATTTTGGTGAATATTACGACAGCTGGAAAGGTCAGCAAATGCAGAGGCAGAAAGAGAGAAATGATGCTGGTCTAAGATGGTGGTATGAAGAAATAGAAGTAGAAATAAGTCTTCCTAGAATTTGAGCATCGCTGTATACTCAGAGCGGTGAAAGAGGAAGCGAAGAAGAAGATGACGATTCAAACCATATTTTTTTATTGACACTCAATGATGGTGAATCACAACTGCTACCATTACATCCTAGGAAGTGTTTCTGGTATTTGGGTCACCGGCGAGCGATGGTTGTTGAGAAACAAAATCCATGTAAGGATAACTAGAGTTGATTGATGTTTTCTTCTTACTCAGGATTGATCAAGATGATGTTGATGAAGAAATGCAGTTCAACCTAGAGAAAGGTAAGTAACTCTGTTGTATGAGCTTGACCTAGTTTGAATAGTCACTAGCCAAGTATATCCTTATTGTTCTTATTCTTAGATGCATATTTAGCTTAGTGTGTTCATCTGGTCTTGATTTTTGTTTCAATAGCTACTGTGGCCATCTTTAATGTTCTTGAATTTATATTTTAAATACTTTGACCATCAATTGTCCTTTGTTAAATTTTATGTTTTAAGTATTATACATCGGTACATTTTTTTTTAAATTTTTAATTTGAACTCTTTTTGTTTTTTGTAAAAACTTTGTGCAACACAGTTTGTAATCCTGGATTTTGACCATCATTATTACAAGAAGAATTATAGTGGTATTACACTGGCTGCGTTTACTTATCACCTAGTTATCTTGGGTTTAAATCCTGATTGGGATTTCATTTGCTTATAACCACAAGAATAAACACAAAACTAAGTGGAAACTAAGTTTATTGATGAAAATGTTTCATTGTACTTTTAGAAAACTCAGAAACTAAGTTTAAAGTTGTTAATTTTACTTTTAGAAAAATTAGAAACTTAGAGTCTGTTAAAGATAATGTTCCATTGTACTTTTAGATAACTGAGAAACCTGTTTTGTGTTGAAGATAATGTTTAATTGCTCTCTCATTTCAGTTTTGCTTACTGTCAAGCGGAATGAGTATTCCTGGCCCTTCTTGGAGGCAGTTGAAGAAGTAAACACACCTGACTTCTTTGATGCAATTAAGGTAAGGATTTTAGTAAGACAACAACGCACGAATGCACACACACACTGCAACCACAGACTCACTTATCTACCTACCTTCAGATGGCAGGGAACACTTGTAGGCAATCTCTTCTTGCCTCTCACAAATCTTTTTTCTCTTTTGTTGTTGGTGACATTATTTTAAGATATGTTGGAATATCAGCCAGAAACTTAAAAAAAAGGGCTTGCCACGGTCTTAGCAGTTGAGAGAAGACATGCCTCAGTGAAGGTCTGTGTTTCTAGCTGAGCTGTTGCTTTATTCACTGCCATGACCTCCTTATTCAAACTACCTGTGGTCACAGCAGCTTTCTGTTGACTTGAAAACCAGAGTCACACCGATGTTGCGATTGTAACTGTCTCACACAAAACATGCTAAGAAAGGGGCAGAGAAGCATAGTGTCCTTTGGTTCTTTTCTCTGGTAAACCCAAGTGTGTTGGGAAATAAACAGACAGATTGGCTGTTTTGGTACCACTAGGTGGTAAATTGGTGCATGCCTACCTTGATATGGTTAAGGCCCTTTGGGAGAAAGGGAACAGTGTGCAGAAGTGTTAATAGCTGATTATGATCTGGAGAGAATAGTGCAGCTGGGAGTGACCAAGGGATCTGGCCCCCACTCTACACTCAGAGAGAAGGAAATATAATTAACCCTTTGAAGACGGAGCTTTTTTGGAGTTTCAGTGCCAAAAAGACAAAGCCTTCGGGGAAGAATTCTCTAAGTTTACACACACACACAAAAAAAAAAATAAAGCGCGTAGTTAACATATACAAAACTATATATATTCGGTGAGGAAAATGAATGAACTACCAGAATATATAGGAATCAGACTGAAATCTCAACATTTCTTGAAATGAACTATTATGATTTGCATAATTTATGCAGGCTTAAAAAAAAAACTTGGGATCAAACATGACTAATCTGAAAAATGTGGGTGAATTTTTTATGGATGGAGCCTGGACAAGTCCTAAGACTTGTGTTTTGGGGAAATAAGGCCCGTGGAGGCCGTGCAAACACTTCTGACACATGGTTCTACTCATTTTTATACCTTCTGCTATGTTTCGGTTGCTATGATGCAACAGGCCTTTTTACGGCGATGGGCACAGGTAAGCCCACACAAATAATTGCTGTGAAGTTACAGAACACATTAAACTTTCTTGAAAGTCATTATTAAACAGCCCACGTGTGCAAGAAATAGGGAAGCAATCTGATTGGCTAGTATGAAAACCTGCCAACCAATCTCGAAGCTTTTATTACAGAGGGCCGACCGATCGGCCCAACCGTCCTTTTGGCTATTTTGTGTTGGGCTGATATTTCGGCTGTCATCTCTAGAGGGTTAAACTGTTACTGGAACCATTATAATTGGAACTTTTAGCTGGCTGCTAAAGATAGGGATAGTATGCTTATTAGAACTCTAAAGTGCTCTCTGACGTTGATTCTTAACTCAACTCAAGGCAAAATATATTCCTTGAAATGTATTTAATATTTGGATCTGTTCAGGTTTTTCACCACATCTGTTCTGGCAAGAGATTTTGTAGGGAATTCCCCAAAACTGTCCTACAGTCTGGGGGGGGTTTTTGTTTAGGGTCAGTCCTAGTCACTGTTCATTTAACACTAATGTTAAAACACTAAAACTCCTATATTCTGCGAGAGTCGTGGGTTGGTTCTTTTCAAGATTGTTATCGTTATTGTGTAATAATTTCCACTGACTATTACTCTTGTTCGTTTTGTCGTCCTCACTCTGCCCTATGTGGAAGTGCCGTCCTTACTTCAAGACTTGGCTTTTGCCATGAATTTTCTTGACCTGTCAGATTCCTGTATATAACCCCAACACTGACCGTAACCCTAATTCTTGAACAGGCAAAAGTGTTGCTCAATTTCTGTCTGGAAGAAAAGAAACCTGCACACTTTTGGGTGTGTTGACCCTGTCAGACAAAGTCCAGACACTCGTCGGCATGCTGTATATATACAACTGCCGTACATGCGGAACAAAGGCAATTCATAACACCCCTAAACTGTAGGACTGTCTCGGAAAATTCCCTACGAAATTACGCGCTGGGTGAGATGAGGTGAAAACCATGAATAGAACCCAGTATTTTTTAGCCCCACTGACTAAATGGGTAAGAATTATCTTAACGCAAAATAAATTAATAATAAAAAAAAAAACTATGGCTAGGGTGATCTACAAGCACGATAAAAACACACTCATCAGAAGAAGACATATACAGCATATCTTTTAATTGTTACTAAATACTCCTGCACTAGATAGAAAATGGTGCCCCATGTAAGTTCTGGGGTACACTTTGGGGGGGGGGGGGGGGGGGATAGACCCACTGTACCCCTGACAAGTATGTCGTAAAGGTCAACTAATTAGGGGCATTTGCTTTGAAGTCGAAGTGCATCTGTCTGAGAGGCGAGGAACCAACAGCCTGCATACAAATAAGCCACATCTGTAAAATTGATGTGCTCGCAAAACTCAAGATCTGAAACAAGACAAGTCCAGAAGTGGATGAACACCAGCACTTTCTACCAGTTTACAGCCAGTGTACGCAAAGAAGAAAACTTGTTAATCCTGCAATCTAACTTATGTCATTATCTTTAACAATATTTATTATGTTAATTGTCTTCTTGATATCAGTTTGTACTGCAGTCTCCCCTGTTTTTGTTTTGGCAATCAGAAATTGTCCTTCTCACATGTAATGCAACAGTCACAGGGATTTTGCAGCCATTGTTTTATGTGTTACTCTCCTGTTTCACTGACATTAATGAAAGTATTATTGTTTCTGCTACCAGGAACCCATGGACCTGCTGCAGATTGAAAAGAAACTTTCAGAACGGGGCTATAAATCCACAGAGCAGTTTGAGAGAGACATGAACCTTGTCTTTGACAACTGCATTGAATATCACGGCAAGGATAGTGGTAAGTCTTATGCTATGCGTGTGAACCATAAAAAAAAAACTGTTTAAAGCATGAGGTTCCAGGCTTATAGGCATGCCAATGTTATGTTGTTATGATTTGGAGAGAACGGTAATGGAGGGTACGATTTCCGGAATATAGGGCAGAAGCAGACCTTCGCGCTGATGGATAAAAGACATTAAAGATGCATTGGCTATGAAAGCACATAGAAGAATTGGCTAGGGAGTGAGATTTTCTGGCGTGCCATAACAAGAGTGATGTTCTGTAAAGGACCTGCTAGTCCTCTGATGCAGCGGCCATCCTTATAGACTTCTGCTGGCTGGTTCCCATACATTGTTGGTATGCATTAGATCTTAGTACCGGTGCACAAACTCTGTAGCTTCAGCGAGATCAGTTCTTGTGTCTTTTGTGGACTTTTCTTGATGCTTTTTTAAGGCTGGGTCTGCTTGGGAGCCCATTATTTTATTGTTGATGTTCTCTTCTTCTTCTTCTTCTTCTTCTTCTTCTTCTTCTTCTTCTTCTTCTTCTTCTTCTTCTTCTTCTTCTTCTTCTTCTTAGTGTTTGCTGGCTGTTAACTCCAGCGAAAGATTCTGGTTGTTTGTCCACTTCTGAACTTTGGTCTTGATCCTTCTTCTTCTTGAGTGTTCGTTGGCTAACTCCAGCAAAAGATTCTGGGTGTTTATCCACTCCTGTAGTTTGGTCTTGATCCAGAACTTAAGTTTTGCGTGTAGATCCATTTAAAAGATCTGGCTTGTTTGTATGCAGACTGTTGTCTGCATGTTCCTTGCATGTCAGAAACGGATGAACAATCAGAGCTGGTGAACACTAAGAAGTAGAAGAAGATTCACCCTCTTTGTCTTCACTTGCCTCTCTTCTCCTCCAGTTTTCTTGTTGTGATGTACTCCAGTTTTCCCTTTCTTATGCCATGTTCTGCCTGTGTGTAATTTTTGTGTGTGTATGTTTTGTTTCAGATTTTGGGTTCATGGCTGAGAACCTAAAGGGCGTATTTGAACGAAGCATGAGGCGGACATTCCGTGTGTACCTAGAGCCTGCCACTCACCACCGAGGGCGTCGGCGGGACACTTGGGGAGATTCAAGCTATGATGTTGAGTATGGTGTTGCTGGGGGTTTACGACCGGCCAGGAGAAGAAGTAACTATATGGAGGTTAGTTTGGGGGAGGGTTTCAGGCTTAATCTAGTTGTGATCGTCATTTGGTGGAACTGTTTTGAGTTGAGTTATTAAGGACCTCAATAAGATGAAATATACATGTTTTTGTTGTTGAAAGTGTTCACATATATCAGTATAGTTAATGGTCAGTTAAATTATTAGTTGACTGATCATAAATAGCTCTTCTCAATTGAAATACACACATCACATAGTTCATTGTTACACTGCACTTTGTGTTTGATTATATAATAGATTGATAAGTGTTTCAATGTATAGTGATGTAAGTTTTTAAGTATTTACCTAACAAGGTAAACAAACAACTGTTTAAAAATGTGAATTGTCAAATATATACTCAACTCTGCTGTAGGGGTGTAGAAATCTGGTCAGTAAACAAGAAATTAGACAATCATTTTAAGCTCTAGTGATGTAGATATACAGAAAAATAGGTTGTATTTCATGGAAACAAAAAAAGGTTTTGAAAAGACGTGGAATTAAAAAAAGAGAGTTCGTTATTATCAGCTGGCGTAGGCGTTCATGCATCTCCACAGATCTTGGTCTTTGGTGTTCTGGATCAATTCCACTGATGATATTCCTCCGTGCCACTGTCTTAAGCCATCCACCATCGTTTCTCTTGGTCTGCCTCTGCATCTTCTGCCAGTGATCTTTCCAGTCGTCACAGTATTTTCCAGTGATCCTTTTCTTATCGCATGACCAAAAAGCTTTATTTGTCTCCTTCTCATTCTGTGACTCTGTGTGAATACTTGGAAAGATAATGTGGTGGTTTCCCTTGCCTTCCACATCCACAAGAAGGGGGGGGGGTCTTTTACCTCCATCTTTAACAGTAATTTCCGACTGTCAGGACAAGCGAGTGCCCAGCTCTGCTCAGCTGCAGAGTTGTCCACTTATTCC
This sequence comes from Candidula unifasciata, assembly GCA_905116865.2. Classification (NCBI taxonomy): domain Eukaryota; kingdom Metazoa; phylum Mollusca; class Gastropoda; order Stylommatophora; family Geomitridae; genus Candidula; species Candidula unifasciata. Next base: position 7,996 of record CAJHNH020004713.1, on the reverse strand, counting down.
TGTTCATACTCAGTCCCGAGAGGTGTGTGTGCCACACCGTGGTGTGTTCCACACCCTCTACCACGCAGAGGTGCCTTTAGGATTTTCCCTTCACTGAGTTATGAGACCATAATGGTATTTCCCAAAACTCTGGTAGTTAAGAGGTACTAAGGAGAGTTGTTGGAGGACATACAAAGGAGACCAGCGACTAAGTGAAATATTTTGGCCATATTAAAAGACTTCACAAACACTGTTACCACACCGTAAGGAGAAGTTGAAGTCAAGTGAGCAGGCGGCAGACAGACAGCAATACATGTGTGAGGGCAACAGAAAGAGATTGATGAACAGCAGTCTGAGAGAGAGTACCTGCAGGGTGAAAGACAGAGCATCCTGGAGACCCAATTCAGCCAGCCTTCATTGTGGAGACGGCACTGGATTGATTGATTGGTTTCCCTTGTGGGTTCCAGGGTACCATTGGGGGGGGGGGGGGCAGACCCACTGCATGTCAGAAGAGTCAACTACTTAGTGGTTTCTTGTGAAGTTAGAGTGTATCTGCCAGATAGGCAAGGAACCAGCAGTCTGCGTGCAAATAAGTCAGCTCTCTAAAGCGGATGTGCACACAGAACTTAGGTTCTGAAATAAGATTAAAGTCCACCAGGAAGTAACTGGCAATAAAAGCCAGCAGGTCAGATGTGTTGGCCAAAAGGCACAAATATGACAGCTGTGCTGTGAATGGGCACAACGCAGTATCATCTTCAGATGAAAGAAGAAGAAGAAGATGATTAAATTCCTGAAGTAGATGAGAAACCACAACTGTCTACCAGGAAGTAACTGGCAATAAAAGCCAGCAGGTCAGATGTGTTGGCCAAAAGGCACAAATATGACAGCTGTGCTGTGAATGGGCACAACGCAGTATCATCTTCAGATGAAAGAAGAAGATGATTAAATTCCTGAAGTAGATGAGAAACCACAACTGTCTACCGGAGTTTACAACCTGGTGTAAACAAAGAAGAAGAAGAAGATGATTAAATTCCTGAAGTAGATGAGAAACCACAACTGTCTACCAGGAAGTAACTGGCAATAAAAGCCAGCAGGTCAGATGTGTTGGCCAAAAGGCACAAATATGACAGCTGTGCTGTGAATGGGCACAACGCAGTATCATCTTCAGATGAAAGAAGAAGAAGAAGATGATTAAATTCCTGAAGTAGATGAGAAACCACAACTGTCTACCGGAGTTTACAACTGGTGTAAACAAAGAAGAAGAAGAAGATGATTAAATTCCTGAAGTAGATGAGAAACCACAACTGTCTACCGGAGTTTACAACTGGTGTAAACAAAGAAGAAGAAGATGATTAAATTCCTGAAGTAGATGAGAAACCACAACTGTCTACCGGAGTTTACAGCTGGTGTAAACAAAGAAGAAGAAGATGATTAAATTCCTGAAGTAGATGAGAAACCACAACTGTCTACCGGAGTTTACAACTGGTGTAAACAAAGAAGAAGAAGATGATTAAATTCCTGAAGTAGATGAGAAACCACAACTGTCTACCGGAGTTTACAGCTGGTGTAAACAAAGAAGAAGAAGCTTGTTTTGATGAGCTTCAGAAAAAATATACCGGGCAATAAATTGTACAATGTATTGTGTCCTCATTTTTTAAAATTATGAACATGTCCTGTCTTTTCATGGCAAACATAATGCAGTTTTTAACCTTTTGTGTGTGTGTGTGTGTGTGTGTGTGTGTTTTAGAACCAAGAAACTCTAGACAGTATGATAACCAAGAGAAGATGGAAATGGCTTGGCCACGTTATGAGAATGAATCCTGATATACCTGCCAAAACAGCTCTCACATGGATACCAGAGGGAAAGAGGAAAAAAGGGGCGCCCAAAAACAACATGGAGATGAAGAATGGAAAGTGACCGAGTATGGCATCTTTGACATGGAAAACTGCGTTGAAAATCGCACAGGACAGGAAAGCATGGAAAGTCCTCACTGAAGCCTCATGTGCCACTAGGCATAACGAGAACTGACTGACTGATGTCTTCTAGCATCATTGATGTTTGGAGAGAAAAAATGGTTTTACTGTAACTCTGCATTATTTTGAATTTGCAGGCCTTGGATGCAGAAGCTTACACCACTGGTCGTATCCTGTACCCTTCGGGCAGGAAATGGGGGTCAGAGGATGAAGAGGATAAAACCAAGGCAGGGTTAGTGCTTAGCCTTTCAAGTTTTCTCTCACAGGCTGATAGATCTGTCATTTTTTATTTTTGGGTGGTCATTCATTTTATTATACCATCTTGACTCTTTGTTCTTTTTATCACATCATCAACTATAGCATAGAGATTCTCTGTGGCGAAGTGGTACAACTATTTGCCTCGCGCTTTGGGTTCATTTCACATCTTTGCCGTTCAGTTCACAGGTGCAGTTTTTATAGTGATCCCTGGGGATCGGTGCCAGATTTGCAGGGTTCAGACTTTGTGCGACGCTTTCGGCGTGAAGCTATCTGGTTTGCGGAGATTGGCCCAGCCATATGGGATAAAACCTGCTGCAGTGAAGTCAATCTTCTCGACTTTAACCTGTAACATAGACATCATGACTCATCATCATCAGGTGCCTTGCACTGTGGTGGGTGATCATGCCTCTCCACAACCTGAGATCTTCCGGCAGCATTCATCAGCTTATTTGCTGGCGCCACCTCTATGCCATGACAAAACATTCACGAATCTGCTTGCGTTATCTTCCTCCGCCTCTCTGTCCACAAATCTTTCCAGTGGTCACAGCGTGTTTCATTTTGCCTCTTCACATTAACTGGCTGTTAGAAAATTGAATGAAAAATGAATATTTAAGAAATGTGAATATTCAGTAGAATCTGTGGTATTTTAAGTGTCCTAAACCTTGTTTAAGTGCACAATAAAATTGTTTATTATTATATACTGATAAATATAAAACATACATTTAAAATAGAATGCATTAAAAAAAAAAATTAGTTGCCTGTCCTTTTGCAGATGTTACAGAACCAACAGTAGCAATTTTTGGCTGTTTGTTGTTTCACTAGGCAATTTTACATTTAGTACTTTGCCATTGCTTTCTAAATAGCCATTTCTTGATACCACTGTCAAAACCAACGCAAGGTGGTCTGCTGCCAAATCACGAACAGCTAGTATCGCCCCGGCACTCACAAATTATGAAACGTGTTCACAACACCTGAAAGAGAATATGATCATATGGGTCACTTATCCCCCTTACTAATTTTCTTTTCGGGAGTCTCCTTGATGAAGTGGTCAAGCCATTTGCCTTAGGCTCTAAAGGTCGTGGGTGGCACTGTTCAGTTCATGAGTGTAGTTTTAACGGAGTTCCTTAGGGATCATCTTCGGAGATAGGGTCGTGTTCTTTGCGATGTTCTCGGCAGGCGGCTAGCTGTTCTGTAGAGAGAGACTGAGCCATAAGGGATAAAACCCGGTGCAATGAAGTCGATCCTCTTGACTTAACTAATTTTCTTTGTGGACGAGGAGGGGGGGGGTTGTTTGAGCTACTGGAGCCTCCCCTGTTGCATAGTTGTGGATAACCAGGGCAAGAGATGGAAAGAGTTTGAGATCCATTTCAGTCAGTTTTCATCCTCTAGGTGGCACCTGATTGAATGATGATATTTTCCCTGTACTCACTGGGATACGCCGGGGTGATATTGGCTGTGTATACCAGGAGACGCCGGGGCAAAAGGAAATTAAAGAGCTGATTGATTGGCCATGTCTGCAGTGGTAAGTGGAGGAAGATGTAGGGACAGGACATACATACTAAATGTTCTGCTTCCCAGAAATGTTGAGACAAAGGAGTCAGCAGTGATTACTTGTCTGTTGAAAATGGGTAATAATCGAGCACAAGCATGCAGAGATCGGTTGTGGAGAAAAGAAAGAAGCTTACTAATCAACTGCTCCTGTGATGCAGTCGGAGGATAGAGCATGAATCAAATGGGTCTAACCAATGTGTAAGGATATTGATGTGGCTAACAAGTAATAAATGAGGGTATATTTCTTTTGCTTTGATTAAATAACCAGTATTGTTCTTTCTTGTTTGTCATGTTGCACATTTTCTCAATTGTTCAAATTTGTTTCTTTCTTTTTTAAATATAGACAAGGAGAAAATGTTAAACAGGAAACAAATGCACCCGAGGACAGTGAGGCCCAGTTGAAGCCAAGGGCGACATGGAGTTACCGCCGTGAACTTGGCCATGATGCCAATGATTTTGAGTCATACATTCCCAAATCAAGCAAAGTGAAAACTGAAGGGACTGAGTCGTCGAGTGTTCCACATCAGGTGGATCTCACCAAATTTGCGGGAGCCAAATTTCGCTACTCTATTCAACCCATCATGGACAAGGGTCGTAAGCTTCCACAGATGGTTATCAACCAGTATGTGAAGAAAGTTAAGACTGAAGAGAAACCACAGCCAGGTGAGCCAACAGCAGCAACGGCAGGAGCACCATTAACTACAGCTGCAGTCAGACCACCAGTAAAGATAGTGAAGATTTCCAGGGAAGAGTATGCAAAGCTCCTTGCAGAAAACAAAATAACTATTGTCCAGGCCAATAGTCCCGCAGGACAGGTAATAAAACTACAGGCAGGTCTTCAGCTGAAAGAAGCAGCTTCCTTGGGCAAACCTTCCCAGCAGTCTTCGCTGTCACCATCATCCTCCACAGCTCCAGTACCTGCTGCTAGAGGGGGCCAGAGGACACCAACAGAGGAGCAGGTCAGAGCTTCAAATTCCAATCTCGAGAAGGCCAAGTCTGCTGGCCTGAAGCCTCAGAAGGAGGAAGGAGAGCGTAGCAGACCTGCTCCTGCGGACATCAAGGCTCGTTTGAGGCAGATCAATGAAAAATTGGCCAAGAAACTGAAGTCTCCAGTTACAAAAGAAGAAACTGTTTATGAAAATACCAAAATAGTTGAAGGACAAGTGGTTTTCAATGTTGCACCAAACAAGATGGAAACTTTAACATTATATGGTGAGGGTGCTTTGCAAGCAAAACGACCTGCTTATAATTCCAGTAGGTATCTTCATCCAACAGCAGCTTCCTTTGCTAAGAAAATTGATAACTTAGGGCATTCAGACAAATTGCCACCTGTTAAAAAGGTTAGATTTAGTGATGAATTTGAAGTTAGAGAAACAGACTCAGAGTATAGTGGAACCTATCCTGACCAGAAAGCTGACAGCAACTGCAATGTCCTGACACCTCGAGACCAACAGAACACAGAGGTCAGTGACAGGTTGCACTTTCATACCACTGCCTCCACCTCATCTGCATCTCCTCAGTCTTCTGCATCTTCCTCAACAACAGCTGGAACACCATCATCATCTTCATCACCATCATCTGCTTCAAAATCAGCGGCACCAAAATCATCGGTTTATGAGAAATGGAAAAGACGGGTCAGCAAAACCAATGTTGGGCTGGTGCCAAAGCTGAATCTTGAAGAAACAGAGCCTTCTTTATCAAAGCACAAAACCATCTCGGATGAGGGTGAGCAGGCTGTTGCACGGCAGGATACTGGTACATCTGAAACTGGTAGGTCATCAAAGAAGAGGGCAGTATCTCCATCACAGGCAGATAGTGATACATTGAGTAAAAAATCCAAAGTTGATGTCACTTGCGATGATGAAGATGCAAATTTGAAGTCTTTAATAGCTGAAGCTGAGCTGCCCTCGGAGCCGTCTAACAGTGAGGAGAAGCAGACGCAGCCTCCTCAGATGATTGATACTCCCCACCCCATTGTCCAGAAGGAGGATGAATTAGAGGAAGCATCTTCAAGCAGGCAGCATTCTCATCCTGAAAAAGAGCTGTCACAAAAAAGACAGCTATCGCCATGTTCAGAGAGAAATCAGCTGCCCAGGAAAAAGTTAAAAGTATCAACACAAGAAGTTTCCAAAGTATTGGAGAAACTGAAACAGGTCTCACCTCTTAAGCAGTCAGCACAGCTCAGCAGTGCCACATATAGTTCATCAGATGTGGCTGGGCCAACTCTTCCTGAATCATTGGAGAATGAAGTGCTCTCAGATGGTGAGAAACTAACATTACAGGAGGACAGTGGTCTCCCAAAACAGAACGGAAAGTGCAAGAATACAACCAACCAGAGATCTGACAGTAACACTGACAGAGACTCATTTTGTAGGGCTCTAGAGCTGCAACACAAAGATAAGTCAACAGTACTATCAGCACAAGATGATATCCACCTTACTGGATCATCTACTTCATGTCATCCGGAGTCTCAGACACTGTCTTCGTCTTCATCCACAACCGAATCATCCACTTCCTTTGAACATTCAGCAGTGCCCACACCTTCAACATCATCTTCTGGTACATTGCGACTGCCTGATTTGTCCACACAGCTGGTTCATATCATGGCCCAAAAGAAGAAATGGATGTCAGAGGAGAAGGGTTATGAAAACTGTGATTCTCCCCAGGGACTCAGTCCTCCACTCTTAGAACCCATAGAGCCAGTCGCGGACATTGACATCAATCAAAAGTCAATGACCACATCTTCAGATGACGGAGACGATGAAATGCCTGTGTTAGTTCCTGACCATCTTCCACAGTCACTTGTAGAGCCAGGCTCGGATAATATCTTCCAGCGTATGATGAGTCCAGAGAAGAGTAAAATATGATATGTAGGTACAGTTGAGTGACCTATTGACCTCTTTACTGTCATCTAGTGCCTGTCACGTGGCTGTTGCATGAGACTAATTGTTATCTCTGGGAGAACTGTCTCAGATTATTCTTGTACATTCAGAATAACCGATAGTCTCTTCTTCTTGTGTCATCTTAACCATGGAGGTTGCAGTCGAGATGTGCATTCACGGTTTTCTTTTGGAATATTACATGGCAAAGTCCCAGTTCCTTCCAAGTTGCCGCTCTTGTACCGCTGTTCTAAAGCCATGAGAAAGTGTTGTTGCCCACCGCAGAAATTGAATCATGGTACATCAAGTGTTGTGAAACATGTTCACTAACCTCTAAGCCACAGAAGAAACTTGCAAAAACTGATAGCTTCTGGCGTTAACTGGAGTATTCTAAATTTGAAAGCTTGCAGCAGTTTCATACTTTTATGATGTTACATACTGTCATGTTTTTAAATATTGTATGTATTTTCTTATATAAAACACGTATAGTTTACAACTTACCATTTTTGTTTCATGAGTGATTAATTTGAACATCATCATTAAAGGCAGATATCATGAATGAAATATTTTTCAATGGCAGAACCATGGTAATATATTAGTTAGCACAACTTGCCTCCTGGCTCAGTGGTCACATGTATGAATCTCGAACTAGGTAGGGCTTTTTTTAAGAATTGGCCCAGAATCCTAGATTAGCCCAGTCTGAAATGGGTTCAGAAATTAGCACTAGATATAAATAACTTTATATACGGTTCTGAAACATGTACCTTAACGTCCAAACTTAAAAGAATAATACAAGCATTGGAAATTAGATTTGTTCATGCCATGCACTATACTACACTGTAAATTAGAAGTCTATCATGTCATTACTCACCACCCTGGTAACTATAAACTACAGTTTACAACAGTAGAGAGATGGACGATGTAAATGGTACAGACAGGTAACACATCTGCCAGCCTCTCTTTAATGATACTGGTGGAGGGAATAAGGAGAAGAGGATGACCAAGAAGGGCCAGGTTACAAGATTGTACTGAATGCGCAGGCCTCGGACATATAGATATCAAATCCAGACTGACAGAGGTGGGGAGCGACTGATCAGACGGTGTCGCGCGCCCACGTGGGTAAATACACTGATATAGTGAGGGTGTGGGTTTGAACCTTAACAATGCCCACCCACGTGAGAAACTGGACTATTATCTAAGCTATGTTGATCCTAGACAGTCCTGGATAGCCAAGAAAACAGCGAGTGGCTCGTTCCATGAAATGAAAGTTGCTGTACTTGTATCCACAGGAATAGGAGAAGGGATAGATAGATTTCTGGATACACCCACTATGAAATAATCCAGGTGCTCATTTA
>CAJHNH020004712.1:17500-33188 GCA_905116865.2 Candidula unifasciata | reverse complement strand
TAGTCAACATCACGCCGAACGCCTTTACTTCCCATGACTAAACCTGGTACCCATTCAAGGTTGGGTCGACCTGGGACCAAAAGTCACTTTTAAAGAAAGCCCCGGTTGCCTCAGGACTCGAACCCACGACTTTCCGATCCGCAGACAAGCAGCTAAACCACATTGACTCCCACACTCAGAAGAAAGGCAAAATCAATTTCGCATCTTTTACATGACGTGGCAGAACCAGTCCTAGCAATTTGTGGCTGTTGTAGTTTTCCTCGGACAATTTTACGCTCAGGACTTTGTCCTTGCTCTCTGGACGCTCAGCTATTGGTACCACTGACGAAACCCACACATGACATTTTGCTGCCAAATCCCATGCAGCTGGGATCGAACCCGGAACCCCAGCATTACAAAGAGTGTTGGCAACGCCTAAGACACAGACGACGAAAAACAAGAAGAACATATAACAAACCTGCTACTTGTAGCATTCGAATGGGAACTCTGCTTGCTGTTAATCAGACAGCTGCTTGTAACCATAGTTAGTTACTATCTTTTACAGGACGTTGCAGAACCAACTCCAGCATTTTTTTTTTTTTTTTGGCTGTTGTGTGTCTTCTAAGCAAATTTTACATTTAGTAGTTTGTCATTGCTGACTGGACCGTCAGCTCTCGGTACCACTGTGGAAATCAAAGCACGAACAATCGTCCGTAGCGGGGATTGAACCCGGCACCCCGGTATTACGAAGCGCGTTTGCAACTCCTGAGCCACAGAAGCCCGCGCTGGAATCCTTGCTCAACTCAAACATCTGACAAACTGTGAAGATAATTTCTGGAGACAATATCATTTTAAAGAAAACAGAAGACCCATTGGTTTGGCAGTCTCGTTAGATAGACATCATCATCAGCTAACAGCAGAGACGCTACACCTAACAAGATCTGGTGTGAAAACAAAGAGGCGCCTGAGAAGAATATGGAGTACTGATATTGAAGATATTTTGCATCTACACGAAATGACAGTAACCAGTTCTTTTCATTTATTGTTGGACCGCACAATGGGGGTGGGGTTGTGTAGAGGGTGGGGTTATGGAAGGGGTGGGTTCCGGACCCTATAGTGTGTGTGTGTGTGTGTGCGCGCGCGCGTGTTCGTGTATGCTTGCTGTTATTCTAAAGTGATGTCTCTTTTTTAATATCCACATGTGTCTCCAACTACACATTCACCATTAATCTGCAGACGCATGTCAAGATTTTCTGTTACTAGCTCTAATCTTTCTATTATTCCTCATACGTGTTGTGTCCTCCTTCCGTGTGCAACGGTCTCTAGCTTTGTATTATCTGTTGCTTCTTCTTGTAGTTACTGTGTTGTTTTTTTTTTTTTAATTTAATTTTTGCGTTCGCTCTTAGAAATACAGTTGGCAAAAAAAGCTTATCTTTACAGCTAGGCTTTTACAACAGGATGTCGTTCGCGGGGAGGTGGAGGGGATATTGTGTTTACTCTCCACACCCTCTCTTCAGTCTCACTGGAACTCACACAGGTATACTAGTCTTCAGTCTCACCAGAACTCACACAGGTATACTAGTCTTCAGTCTCACCAGAACTCACACAGGTATACCAGTCTTCAGTCTCACCGGAACTCACACAGGTATACCAGTCTTCAGTCTCACCAGAACTCACACAGGTATACTAGTCTTCAGTCTCACCAGAACTCACACAGGTATACCAGTCTTCAGTCTCACCGGAACTCACACAGGTATACCAGTCTTCAGTCTCACCAGAACTCACACAGGTATACCAGTCTTCAGTCTCACCAGAACTCAGACAGGTATATTAGTCTTCAGTCTCACCAGAACTCACACAGGTATACCAGTCTTCAGTCTCACCGGAACTCACACAGGATATTAGTCTTCAATCAGATCTCATTCTCTCTGCCCTGATCGGTCGCTAGCTAATAGCTATCTATAATAAAACCAATACTCTACATACATATCGTTTTCTGCGTGTGTCCCCACTAGTGTTTTGTCCTCTTTTAACTTGTCGCTGTTTTGTAAGCAGACATCTCTCTTATATATCCATTTAGCTCTCTGCTTATCTCTGTCCTTAACATCACTCTAAAGACAAAACCATTTTCTATCCAATTATTTTTGGCCTTTTCTCTTATTTTAAAATGTGTCTAGCCCCTACAATTGTTTTCACCCCACCGCCTTGTTTTTCTTTAATGACACTGATCAGTTTGTCCAGCTCGTTTCTTTGACGTTACGTATTTGAAACTATGTGTCGACTGTTGTGAAACAGGCAAATGTATGATCAAGGGAGATATACAACTTCACAAAGTAAATATTGGCCATAAATGCGAGAAACTTAAATACAAATTGTATAGGTGTATTTGCCGTGCTATTTATCAACAGCAAGAACAAGCTGGCCAGAGAGTATGCACACACACAAGCACGTGATCTGTTTTAATCTGATTTCTTAAAGATAACAGCCATAGAAGCTGGGTTATCCCCCCATGTCGCGCCTTTTACTTTCTGTCTGTCTGTCTGTCTGTCTGTCTGTCTGTCTGTCTGTCTGTCTGTCTGTCTGTCTGTCTGTCTATATCTCTCTCTCGCTCGCTTGCTCGTTCGCTCCCTCTCTCTCTCTCCCCCTCTACTGTTCACTCTTTCTCGAGCTCTCCCTGCCTCTGTCTTTCTGTATCTTTATATCCCACTTCTTGTCGACTGTCTTTCTCCATGCCCTGTGTCCCTCTATCTTCGCCTGTCTCTCAATCTGGCTCTCTTCTCTTCACTCTCCCCTTGCTCTTTTCTCTAAACCTCTCCCTCTTTCCGACTGAGGCATCCTAAGATTATAAAGAATTCATACAAGATTCAGCAAGCTTGTTAGCTGTAAAATATTTTTCCACAAATCATGAAAACTGCGACACATTATAATCGTAAACCCCAAGATTTAGACATATATATATATATCTTAAATGCATATATATATATATATATATATATATAATTTTTTCATTCATTAACATATCATTTATACCTCAAGTAACTTTGTGAATACATAAAAGTCTTTTGTTTACACATAAACTGACACATATATGCATATACTACAAACAGGCACCACTTCATACACTGATGTAACTAACAATTCAGCCACCATACAGACATAGCACCATACAGACATAGCACGACACAGTTATAGCACCACACAGACATAGCACCACACAGGCAATTTTCAAAACCATGATCCAACATAAAGCTACCGTTATTCGATCTAAATATGGCGAAATATGTCTGTAATGATGATGTTTTTAAACAAGTAGCATAGTAACTGTGTGTTTCTTTTAATATTACAGAGCCATTTGATATCTGCGCCAAAAAAAAAAAAAAATGTTCTCGTGTAAACGGTGCAGTATGGATATAAACATGTCTCCATCCAACGAAACAGAGTTGTGATGACAGGAAAGCTTTCCCGTTTCTCACAGATTCAGGTCCTTGATAGATAGTGTCATGGGATTCACAACCTACAGAAAAAGGTTACAATAACAAAGATATAAGTTGCTGAGACACAAAAGCCACCCAACATTCTGACTTTCTGCGAACTACTTCCTTTCCGTCTGCCGCCATTTCCATCACAATGTGATACCTAACACCTCGCTTTGATCTGCCTAAGTAAAGCTAAGTACTTCGTCGTGTCTGCTCTAGCCGACACATTTTTCTGTAGAAAACTGGCGTTTGCAGTGCATCTCTTTCAATACGGACCATGAACATGCACGGTGCACCAGAGGTCTTCGTGGATCCTGGGAAATTTGTATAGTAGGGTTGCTCCGCCAAACACCAAGCATGAGAATAAAGGTTGGCGGTAAGTGTGGCATTCCGGTGGGTGTAGTGAATCTCAACCGCACTTATTGTCATTGTTTCGGATTCCCAAAATATTGCTTAGGAAGGTGCTGTGATGTGAATTGTTCATTCATTCATTAATTTATTCATTCACTCATTCATTCATTCATTCATTCAACCATCCATCAAGGCTCAGGAAGATGGTCAGCCACTAGGATATTTTGCCCCGGCAATGCGGGTGTGTTTTGCAGCGCCAGACAGACTACAGCCATCTTGGTATGGGTGGCAAGCCGAATGGTCCATTCCCAGATTTTCAGGTCAACCTCCAGATCCAACATTAGGGAGCATCTCTATGGACCACACCAGCCTCATGTAGCTTCTATAGCGTGATCATAATTACCCCAGTTGAAAACGGAACATCCCACTAATATTTTGAGCTGAAAACGGAATATCCCTGCAAATCAGCATAAGTTACACTTTTTTTAATTGACCCTCCTTCCCTTCCCCATTGCCACCAAGAAATAAACGAAACAATATGCTCTTAACTTCGTTGAATGCAGGAATGAAAATTCATATAAAAATATTTCAGGCTGATGACATTTCAGGTCTACAGACAAAGGAAGTTTCAACATTCAGCCCAGACGTAGACCATCTGCACATATATATTTATGTAAACGTGCTTAAACAGATGGGGAATTCGTTACCTTTCAGTTCTTTCTTTCTGCCCCCCCCCCCACCCCTTTTTTAAAAGGCAGGTACTTCTTATATTCCTTGCCGTGTAGCGTTGATCAGCAAGGATGTTGCAGAAAACTGCAGATTCAGAAAATTTCTCGTTGGGTGCTTTATTAATATCCTACCCTAAACAGGGAAAATCCACAGGCCACGGGACAGTCTAAGATTTCAGGGGGTAGTAGATAGGCTGCATGCAGTCATGGGACCTAGGCTGCATGCAGCCGTGGGACCTAGGCTGCACTCTCTCGTGTGGTGTAGGTGGGTTGGGTTTAGGGCCAGTTCTAGATATTTTGGGGTAGTTGAAGGCATTAAAAACCCGGAAAACCCATTCTTACCACTTTCTAAAATGTTGGACTGTCATGTGACGTCATCTGTGGTAGAATAATAATAAAGCAACGTTCGTTGCCCCCTGCCTCAAAACTGATTATTACACGATACATTACGCCCATACTGCCTTTGTGACATGATTTGTTTTAACGGTTTCTTCCACCAATGATGAAGTCCAATTCTAGAGCGGAATGTTGTGTTGGCACTTCTGGTCGCTGCCTTATGCATTGAATGCCTGCGAATATTGTCGGTTTTCGCCGAGAAGTGATGGCGGCCGGCGTGATGCCGACCTTTTCACTCTTCAAATGTCCACTGCTCTCTAAAAAAGATGAACTAAGCTCGATATGTGCGATGCGATTTCTTCTTCTTTACTATTTTTCTGCACTTCTTTTACAACTTTGAGGGTCGACGCAGATACGGGACGTTCTTTAAGTCTATCCACAGTCAACGTTTTAAAACAACTGCGTACTACGTCATAAGAGTTGTGTAGTTCGTAATGTGACAAATATTAGGTCACTATACAATGTTCTTCTTCTTGCTCTTTGTGTTGCCTTGAACATGGACACTGCTGTTAAGTTTCTCTGATACCATCTTTTCATCTCGCATCGTTACTATCGTCATCAACTTCCACTTCTGCCGTTAAGAGTTGTGGGGAGGAACATTTTGCGATCCATTGCTTGGTGGGCACCATTGGCTATTATTGTCAATCCGTGTCGATGTAGAAACCCTTTAATGTCACCAATCCATATTCTTCTAGGGCTACCTCTTGATTTCGCTTCAGATTTGTCCACGTGTTCGCTTCAGATTTGTCCACGTGTTCGCTTCAGATTTGTCCACGTGTTCGCTTCAGATTTGTCCACGTGTTCGCTTCAGATTTGTCCACGTGTTCGGCTTAAGTTGGTAGCTGTTCTGGCTGCATTTTTACTAGGCGACCAAACCATTTGATCAAAAAATATTTCGCGTTACTGGCCTAAAAACAGTCCTTATTTAACCTTCAAAAGCACAAGACTTGATACCAAGAAGGAGGGTTTGGGGCTAACCAACACGATGATTGGCACAGGATATAAGTGACTCCTTGGATATGAAAGTACACGAGGCAGAAAAGCAGGCTACAGACAGAGTTTCTTTCTGCTGTGTTCTGCGACGTTCTGTACGTTCTGTGACGTTCTGTGACGTTCTGTGACGTTCTGCGACGTTCTTCGACGTTCTGTGACGTTCTGCTGCGTTCTGCCAAGGTCCTGCTACATGCTTATGAACCTCCATGAACGCTGTATGTCTTGATATGCGGCTGCAGTACCTCAGTTACCATACACTGTCCCTCCCCTCCCCCCAGGAATATAAATTCATGTATAAGACATTTTCCAAGGGACACACTCCGAGCGACTCTGCGTGCACTGTAACGACAAGAATCAACGACAACAGAAGACATTACAACACGTAAAGGCATCATTACTGTAATAGAGTTGAGTTGAGTTGAGTCAAGAATTGACATCACAGTAATCGGCGCAGTCCCACGCGTGCTCTGTCCTCATCTTCAGCAGCCAGCGCAGAGTTCCAGTACTGATAGTACCGGTCACAATCTGGTTATATGTCCGTTTTGCCTTTCCTCTGAGTGTAGTGAGCCGGCCAGTCCTTCTGGTTACACCCAGGTGCCTCATTCGCTCCAGGACATAATAATCTTGTTTCTCTACTAATTCCGTTGCTTGTTCCTAAAGAGCCTTGACCACATCTGCCTTGTCATGAATTAATTCACCACCCAGTGGTGCAGATCCAGCCAATCTGTCTGCCTGTTCACTACACACAACGCCGGTATACCCTGGAGAAAAGATCCAAAGTATGCTCACTACCCGTGACGTTGCCAGTGAAGCTTGCCACTCTGCTCAAAGCATCCCTGTCTTCACCCTTCTCAGCATGCTTTCTGTCGGTTACAATAACGACTGAAATAGAGCAATAACATAACCAACAACGTTCCAATCCCCAAAGGATTTGTCCGCAAAAAAGAAATGAAAAGAAAAAAGAAAATAGACGAGAAAGGAATCAAATGAGCGCCGTGTGATTGATACGCGGGCAGTCGATATTGTGTTATTGTTCAGTAGACCAAGACATTAATGTTGTCTACTCGTTGGAAGGAGAGGATAGAGGAGGAGGTTGTAGAAGGGTGGGGGAGGGGGGGGGGGTTAGAGAGATAAATTAGGTTTGTGAGAGTGTGGGTTCTTCAAAAGGGCGGTAGTCATTGTGTGGTTTACAGCTAGTCTGCGTTATTCGCACTTTCAGCCCCAGTATTTCCGATACTCTGAGAATATAAGTAAATAGAGAGAGAGAGAGAGAGAGAGAGAGAGAGAGAGAGAGAGAGAGAGAGAGGGGGGGGGGAGGCAAAGATGTGATGGACTGAGATAGAAAAAAGGAGACAGAAAGAGGGAGATAGAAAGAGCGAGAGAAAGAGATTAAACATAGACGTGGAATTAGACAAAGAGACGGAGAAGGAGAACGAAAGAGGGAGACAGAGACAGGCTGATCGAAAAAGAGAGAAGGGGATTAGACAGTCGTAGAGACAGAGATGAAAAGAGGGTATATGGAGATAGCAAGAGGGGAAGCAAGAGAAAAAGGGAGGGAGGAATAAACAGAAACACTGACAGGCAGGCAAGCAGGCAGACATAATTTTACGCAATCAAACATTTTTTATCCAGGATAAACAGGTAACCAGGTAAAAATAACATCTTGAATCAAAACCGGGACATCCAACTGATATGCTGGCCTAAAAACGGGACAATTCATGACTATGTTGAGCTGAACGGAGACACCTAGCAAGTCCTTCCTCTAAGTCACTGGTGTGTTCTAGCTTGACAATGTCTATCTACTTTTTCCCACCAGGACATTACACAAGCGATAATCACCGATGACACAAAATGCCACAATGCGGACGAGGATCACTGTGGAAAGGTCCCAGAAACCGCGTTCAGCCATTCGACCATATTTATGGCCGGGCTATATTGCGGCCCCCGGCAAAAGCCAGAGTAGGGCTTCAAATAACGAAAAATTGCATCCCACAAGGGAATGATAG
The DNA here is from genome assembly GCA_905116865.2 of Candidula unifasciata. Classification (NCBI taxonomy): domain Eukaryota; kingdom Metazoa; phylum Mollusca; class Gastropoda; order Stylommatophora; family Geomitridae; genus Candidula; species Candidula unifasciata. Next base: position 25,259 of record CAJHNH020004712.1, on the reverse strand, counting down.
AATAAAGTAACTCGACACTGTTATTGCAGTGGAAATTTTCATTAACCCATCTCAGTGGTTTTCAGCATCGAAAACTATTAAATCTTATACGCTCCATAGTTATACATGCAAGTGTACGATCTGATCTGCTGCTTATTGCAAAGTTTCTAGTTTCTATGAAACTGAACAATTGGCGGTGTTGTGGAGTACCGACAGGACGCGGTCATCACTTTCGTGGAATATCGGAGCTGCGTGGTCTCTAGGCTTGGTGTCTGCCTCAAGTGCTAGAGGTTCCGGGTTCCGGGCTGGAATTTTTTCACGTGCATTTGGATTTATAGTAATCCCCCCTGGTCTCTATGTAGTGAGATCTGACGCCCGTGTGCATTTTTGCGAACGTAAAAAAAAAAAAATGAATTGGCAGTTATCAATCGAAAAGAGTAGCCTAACGGGCATAATTTGGAGTTAAAAATCAACCCAAAGTATTTTGGGATCCTCGCCGGTGGTACAGAGCCTGTGCACTGTGTTGAGCTTCTTCGGACTCAGACGAGTTAGAAGAAGAACGGAGCACTTATGGGATACTACCAGTGCGCGATGATGTTGATCGGCTGTTCAAACCTCAAGCTTTGGTGGAATCTTGATACATAATGAGGCAGACGTGGTTAAGGCCTTATAGGAGAACGTGCACGATTCGGAGGAGCAAAATGACTATCACAGTCAGGTGAGAGTGATACAGCTGGGAGTAACCACGGGAGTCTGGTCGATACTCGACGCTCAGGGGAAGGCAAGACGGACATATATTAGGGGATAAAGCACACACACACAAAAAGTAAATAAACTTGTTCACGCCTTTAGGCGTATCGGGCATATATGGCTAGACCTATATTTTTATAGACCAATCGGCACAAGATGGGGGATGTGATCAGCATCCCGCCGGCCGCCTTTACTTTCCCAGGACTGCACCGGTACCTAATCAAAGCTGGGTCTACCTGGGGGGTGGGGGAACTTCGAAGGAAACAACCCCCCCCCCAATTAGTCTACTGCTACGTCATGCTAGTTAGGAAGGTAGTGGGCCAATTTTTGTGTACCCCACAATGGGGTCCCGGAGCCCCTGCGCGCATGTGAGCCAAAAAATGGAGAGGAGGAAAAAAAAAGTGATTTTATTCCCAGAGATTCTACCTGCTGGGTTCCGCATAAATGATTTACCGAAATGGTTCCGTGAATTATTTTTAACGGCAGAATGTACCCAGTAACATCATGCATTAGGAAAGTCTTATTTTGACATCGCCAGCAACGTAACACCGTCTAGTGCAAGAAATTAAAAAAAAAAACCCATTCATGTGCAATTCTTGCATGCTGCACACACATACACACAAACACACACACACACACACATTCTTAACATAACAGTGCAGAAGTACAAATAGATCATCATGGCCTGGAGAGAATGGCGCACTTTTCTTTTTGTTTACCCTATCTCGGGGACTCCCGAGATTTCGTGGAGAGTTCCCAGGAAAAAAAAAATTATAGGGGGGAGGGGTGGGGAAGGAGGGGGTAGAGTTACTGTTGTACAGTGTTCATTTCGCACCCTAACACCCCTATGCTATTGGGTTTTCTCGGAAACTCCCCTATGAAATCTCGCAGTCCTCGAGATATGGTGAACAAAAAGGAAAGGACCCAGAATGGTGCAGCTGCAGTGAACAGGAGGCCAACAGTCAACACTCAGAGGGCAGGCCACAAGAGCAGACATTCAGACTTGTTGATGACGATGATACTGATATAAGGAAGTTGATTTCTTTACTCACTGAATCGATAGAGTCTTTACGGAAGGCCAATCCGGTGAACAAATGCCGAATGAATTCGGATCTGTCAGCAAAATGCGAATATATCGCAGCTATGCTGTATACAGGCACAAGGCAATGATGTCACTCGGATAGATAAATAAATGGATGAATGAACGAGTGATGATGGTGATGATGAAGGAAGAAGAAGAAGAAGAAGAAGAAGAAGAAGAAGAAGAAGAAGAAGAAGAAGAAGAAGAAGAAGAAGAAGAAGAGACAGAAAAAAAGAAGAAGATTAGAGCCTTATGATCTCTTGTATAATGATTAGTATCAGCAAAGCAACGATAACTCAGTACATAACGCCAGCAGTTTAATCAACTCCCCCGACTCATTGAAAAATATCTGATTTATTTCACAAGTGGAACCAGTTTTATTACGGTGTAATCTCAATTGTTACAGTGTAATCTCAGATGTTACGGTGTAATCTTAGAAGTTATGGTGTAATCTCAGAAGTTACGGTGTAATCTCAGATGTTACGGTGTAATCTCATTTGTTACAGTGTAATCTCAGACGTTACGATGTAATCTCAGACGTTACGGTGTAATCTCAGTTGTTACGGTGTAACCTAAGATGTTACGGTGTAATCTGAGATGTTATGGTGTAATCTCAGACGTTACGGTGTAATCTCAGACGTTACGGTGTAGTCTCAGATGTTACGGTGTATTTTCAGATGTTACGGTGTAATCTCAGACGTTACGGTGTAATCTCAGACGTTACGGTGTAATCTCAGACGTTACGGTGTAGTCTCAGATGTTACGGTTTAATCTCAGATGTTACGTTTTAATCTCAGATGCTATGCATGAGAAGATAAATGTGTTCAATTTTAAGTGTGATGAACTTAGTAAGTATGGGAGCTTCCGTGGTGTAGTGGCTAGACGCTCGCCTGCGGATCAGAAGGTCGTGGGTTCAAGTTCCGACGGAGCTAGACTGTTTCTTAATGACCTTGGTTCTCAGGCCGACCTAGTCTTGATTGGGAACCAGATATAGTTCTGGGAAGTGTAGGCGGCCGGCGTGATGTTGACCACATCACTTACCGAGTGCTTATTGGTCTATAAAATATCGGTCTAGCCCTATATGCCCAGTAGATATGGAAAAGGGTCCTTTACTTTTACTTAATAACTATTGGAGCGATAATGCTGTGGATACCTGCTCGCCTGCCGGCCTAAGGTTTGAATCCGCATACTCCCGCCTGGGTTCCCAGGATTGGTTGTGTGGGAAACAAAAACAAAAAAAATCCACTGGCTACTAGCGAGCACGTAGTCTACTTTGATCTTTCTGTCAGAAAACTTAAATCAGGAGGCCGGTAGCCTTTATGAGAGCTTTCGTGCTGTCCACATCCTCTCGTGTACCATACAGCTTTGTCTTCATTGTGTTTGCAACAGGCCAAATTGCGTCTCTGTTTGTCAGCATAATGTTGACAGTGTTGCAGCACATGCTCAGCATTTTCTGCTGTCACGCTACAGGGACACGTCTCCGTGTTTCCTACACGAAGGTAGCAAAATGTGACCGTTTAGGGATGTTTCCTCTGAAGTCGGACTGCACCTTTCTGAAATGCCAGGAAACAACTGTCGGTATATTTTATATATATATATATATATATATATATATATATATATAAACTATATATATATATATATATATATATATATATATATTAGGCCAGATATGTAAATGGGATGTACGCGCAAAACTCAAGTTTTGAAACAAGAACAAAGCCAGGAGTGGATGAAGAATCAATGCTTTCCCAATGAGTTTACAAACGGCGAACGCTAAGCAGCAGCAGCAGCAGAAGAAGAAGAAAAAGAAGAAGAAGAAGAAGAAGAAGAAGAAGAAGAAGAAGAAGAAGAAGAAGAAGAAGAAGAAGAAGAAGAAGAAGAAGAAGAAGAAGAAGAAGAAGAAGAAGAAGAAGAAGAAGAAGAAGAAGAAGAAGAAGAAGAAAACTGACCTTGACTTTCAGGTGGACCCAGCTGTCAATGGGTACCGGGTAATGACCTGCGCCGCAATGTTGGCCGGTGTATTGTTGGCAACATCACCCACCCACCTAGGGCCCATTGGCCTACAAGACATAGATCTAGCCATATATGCATGATAACACGGGAAACTGTCCCTCACTTTTTCAAATGCCCGATACCGCACTAAGGGTTTCGCAAAATCACCCTTCATTTTTTCCGAGGGTATGCTGGTGTGAAAGGCAACGAGAGAGTAGGCGCCCTGGCTGGCAGTGCGACTACCAGGAATGGGCTCTCTATGGAAAGCAGAGACATCATCATAGCTATACAAGACGCTGTGAAGCTTTCGTGGAAAATGAAAAATCACTGAAGAGACTGCATACCCTGGGTTTACCAATTGGAGCCGCGAGACAGGAAAACAATGCGGGAGTTCCCTGCCGTCACCTCAGCCAGAAAAGAATGGAAGTGGTAAGCCTAAACACACTTGGAGACATACTCATGAGGAGATCGGAGCGCTTATGGTCATGTCCGATGTGCGATGAAGATGATCTTCAAATGAAATATAAACAATGTCTGATGGGCTAATGGGGCGAAAAGGGGACCTCTGCTGGACTGACTGACTTTCTACCCCACCAGCGCATCACACAAGCGATAATCACCCGATGACACAATGTGCCACCATGTGGGTGAGGATCACCGTGGAGAGGTCCCAGAAACCGCTTTCAGCCTTTAGGCCATATTTATGGCCAGGCTATATTACGGCCCCTGGCAAGAGCCAGAGTAGGGCTTCAAATAACGAAATATTTCGTCCTAGAAAGAGATATATAATAGGGACCTCTGCTTGACTTGGTGGCAACTTTACCAGCCTAGGACTGCAGGCTGCACCCGCGAAGCACGTGATGTAGCCGTTACAGGCCGCCTGTGATCACTTTCTTGGAGATTATCTGAGAAAGGTGGCTGGATACCCACACTACATTTTCTACGTAGGACTCTCTTCATCACCTCTCTAGAGAGGGACAGTGAAGCATAGTAATGTATTCCAACTAAGGATAGGACATCATTGATTTCACCAAAATTGGCTCCAGTTTTTCGGTGTAGGAAACTCGGAGATACGTTCTAGCATTTTCAACACTATCAGTTGAGTGCTACGAAGGCAGAAACAATATAGTCTGTTGGAACCTAAACCAAGAAAAGGCTGTATGGTACAAAGAGCGATTTGGACTGGACGATAGCTTTCATCAAAGTTATTGACCTCCTTTCTGACAGAAGCATCAAAGGAGAAGAAGGAGGAGAATGAGGACAAGGAGGAGAAAAAGGAGGAGGAGAAAAAGAATGTGATAATGATGATGGTGATGAATATAATAATAATGGGGGAGAAGAAGGAGTAGAAGAAGAAAAAGAAGAAAAAGAAGAAGAAAAAAGAAGAAGAAGAAGAAGAAGAAGAAGAAGAAGAAGAAGAAGAAGAAGAAGAAGAAGAAGAAGAAGAAGAAAGAAGAAGAAGAAAAAAAAAAACAAGAAGAAGAAGAAGAAGAAGAAGAAGAAGAAGAGAGAAGAAGAAGAAGAAGAAGAAAGAAGAAGAAGAGAAGAAGAAAAAAAATGAATAGGGGAAGAAAAAAAGGAGAAGAAGAAGGGAAGTAGGGGGGGGGGGGGGGGGGGGGGGGGGGTCCAAAGCATAAATTAAATTCTCCGTAATAAAGAATTAAAAAAATTAACTTTAGAATGCAATCAGGATTTTGCATTTCAAATATTTATAAAAATACAATAAACTGTTTGAGTATTACTGGTACAGTGGTGATCGTGGCAAAGCTTCGAAAAAAACTGGGTGGGATGGGAGGGGTTAGGGAAGTTTCTACAGGTCTGAGCTAACTGGGAAACACTCCACTAGAACTTAACCGGCTCCTAGCGTTATAGTATGTACGAGTTAAGACATCGCCGGACTGTCCAAAACAATCAGTGTAGCAGAAGTGGGAAAGTGCACTCTTCTGCTGTTTACTAATCGGGTTGGCATTTCTGGTGGTTGGCCAGACACGGATCAACCGAATTATCTTGGCAACTGACGAGGCTTTCCAGAACAGCAAAGTTCAGCCGTGTACTTGAGACGTTAAAATATGAACAGGTATTGATTTGCACCGGCTGGATAAGCGAGGAGAGGATTGAAATAAACGCGGAGTTAGGAGGCAATAGGTAAAATAAAATGCTGAAAGATTACTATTTATTTTTAAATTGGACAGTGTTGTATGACAGCCCACATCCCTTTGATCTTGAACCTGTCCACATCTTGTACACCTCTATGTTAATGAGTCTTTTTTTAATCTTGAACTTTCCTCCATAAGCAAATAGTCCTACTTTTGTACTTATGTCTGGTTAAGCATTACATTCTATACCAATTCTCTTAGGAATGGCATATATTCAAATTTAGCCATATGGGTGGGAGTTTTACTTTAAGTGAAGCCAAATTCCGATTAGCCCAACTACCGATTTAAACGTGGATGAATTCCCTCCTGCATCTAGTTGGAGGGACGCTTAGATTTGGGACTGATTCTTGACTGACCTTCCAGACTGAGCAGTCTGCTTACTGCCTTTTTGTCTATCTGCTTACCTCTGTTTGAATCACCGATTCACCCGGGAACGTCTATGAGCATGGGATGTTATTAATATCTGGAGGCCAAGTCAACGATTAATATCCTAAAACACATCGGGTGAAACCGGCACACAGCCTGCAGTATAACGGATCATCACCGAAGCCCTCGCGCTTGTCCATGCAACATTCTTAAGCGTCACATAGGACGACAACTGTCAACTGTTCCTGTATGATCACCATATGTTTGTGTCCTCAACCAAGGAGGTTTTTATGTGGCCATGGTGCAAACAACTGGCATGACCTGAAGTTGGCATGGTGGCGAATCTAGAACTATACGTTTTAACACCTACCCATCTTCCGTGAGATACCACTGAACGTTATTAACATTTTATTGTGGTCTAGGCTCGACATTAAACTTTCTGTTAATTCTAATGACTAGTAAACAGTAATCTTCATGATGGACTTCACAAGACTTTAATCACCTATGCCAGATGTAGGAGGACCTACATCAGATGAACAGGACAAGCTGGACAGATAAGTTGTAGTCGCCAGCAAATTCTGTCAATCCTAACACTCAGTGATAGTTACCTCAGTTACCTAGGTCCAACATTTCACAGTCTGGCATTGATAACACTTGCTGTTGCTAGGGATAAACCAGGAGTCCATGTGGAATAGAGTATTGTTTGTATAGAAAGAAATGAGCGTATTTATGATACTATAGAATACTTATCTAAACAAGAAACTATTGCATTTTCAGACCAATCGTGGCCTGACACTGGTTGAAATGTTTCCTGCGATCTGTATGTTTGTGTGCTTGTGTGTGTTTGTGTGTGTCTTTTGTAATTTAAAAAAAAAAAGAGGGGGTTGTGGGGAATAGATTCATTATTGTAATCGTACATTAGGAAACAGGACGTGTTTGGCTTAAAGACGCAAATATCTTAGCCTAGCCGTAAATCACAACAGTGCGTGAGAATGCCTTTCTTTTAACGATGAATGTTGAAGAAGAAGAAGAAGAAGAAGAAGAAGAAGAAGAAGAAGAAGAAGAAGAAGAAGAAGAAGAAGAAGAAGAAGAAGAAGAAGAAGAAGAAGAAGAAGAAGAAGAAGAAGAAGAAGAAGAAGAAGAAGAAGAAGAAGAAGAAGAAGAAGAAGAAGAAGAAGAAGAAGAAGAAGAAGAAGAAGAAGAAGAAGAAGAGGAAAAATGAGAAGAAAAAGAAGAAGAACAAGAAGAAGAAGAAGAAGAAGAAGAAGAAGAAGAAGAAGAAGAAGAAGAAAGAAGAAGAAAGAAGAAGAAGAAGAAAAGAAGAAAAAGAAGAAAGAAAAAAAGAAGAAGAAGAAGAAGAAGAAGAAGAAGAAGAAGAAGAAGAAGAAGAAGAAGAAAGAAGAAGAAGAAGAAGAAGAAGAAGAAGAAAAAG
>CAJHNH020004712.1:0-12500 GCA_905116865.2 Candidula unifasciata | reverse complement strand
GTACCAGGTAAAATCCTGGGAAGTGAAGGCGGTCGGCGTGAGGTTGACCATATCACTGACCTAGTGCTGACTGGTCCATAAAATATACGTCTAACTCTATATACTCAATAAGCTTGAAGCCAAGGAAACGGTTTCCCTACGTTTTGTTTTGGACTTTTTCCTTCAGGCGTATTGGGCACAGAGGGCTAGACGTATATTTTATAGACCAATCAGGACTAGGTGGGTGATGTGGTTAACATCCTGCTGGCCGCCTTTATTTCCCAGGGCTTTGCCTTGTCCCCATTTCAGACTAGGTCAACATGAGAGCCAAGGTCATTTTTGAAAAAAAGTCGAGACAATCCGAATTTGAACCCACGACCTTCGGATCCGCTAGATAGCGTCTAGCCTCTATGTAATAAGGAGACTTCATCACTTGTTTGTCAGGAGGTAGGATATTGCGCAAAGTTATGATGTACCAGTATCATCAAGTTTTAGCAACCTTGACATTCTCCTTTCTAAAATCATCAACTGTTTATAACTGAGAATTATTTTGCAAATGAAAGATCTATAAATAGTATATGATGTCATTGTTGACGCATCCTTTTAAAGAGAACGTAGTAGTACTGGCTTTCTGGGAAGTCTCCACGAGGCCAGCTGTCAAATTAATTAATATATTTAGGTGCAGAACAAGATGATGCAATCTAGACGCAATTATAAAATCTCATGTGAGCACGCACAAAGTAAACAAGCTGAGCCAACTAGAATCTTCTAGAAGCAGTCAAAGTGAGTCGAAAACAAATACCACTCATCCCAATATAAACAATGAGTAAGAAACTACTTTGGTAATCCTTCAGTCAACGAGACTTAGAAGAGGAGGGACTAGTAACATTGACCCTCAAAGAGAACCTTCAGTTGTAGAGATACCAGCTTAACACTAGAAGCAGAGGAACCAGACACATGGAGCCTCGAAGACAGTCACAGGAGAAGAAACATGAAACGAGACATCGAGCTACAGAGACGACAGACAGTATACATGGATCCATGGTTAACAGAGACACGTTAGGCAGAACCACTATTTAGATGTTAGAGTCGACGATTGAGCCATTAGTAACAAGCAGCACTAGAAGCCAGGTGGCAGATACAGATTCTAGAACCAGTTAACAAAGTAACTAGAGATGAAAAAACACATCGCGACAGTAATATTATGTAATCAAAGAGCTAACCAGTGGCCATTCAGAATATCATTGGTGTTATTTATGACACTGCTGAGTCATAACAATACAGACAGTATAGAGAAGAAAAGCGGTTTCAATACATTTTTTTTTTTCAAACATCAGTGATGTGAGAAGCATGCAGCTAGCAAGACATCATCATCATCACCACCACTATTGACACGATCATCTTTCACCTCGTCTGTTCTTTTTCAATTGACTCCTCCTGTACAGTGTTGCCACTTTTTTTTGACAAAAACATCCAAAACGGAGTTAAAAATATCTAAAAACATCTAAATTTGCGTGGAAAACATCTAGAAAAAAAAAAACACCCAAATGGAAAGAGTCACAAATTACATAGCAATTGATATGACTTACCCAACAGAATCATGTCCTCATCTTTACTGAAGTCTGCCTTACAAGATCCACAGGATAAACTTAGCTTGGATGATGAAGTTGAAGCTTCAGATCCAAAATGACTGGTATGCTTTAGCTGTTCCAATTTCTTTTAATACCCAATCAGGGAGCTGATAAGTGGAACAGCCTTTTGCTACTCTTATCAGGCAGAATTTTACTGTCAAGGTAGAGTTTAAGAGGTCAAATTTCATCCTGTTTCTTATGTTAGATTTGATAAATTCACTCCAAATGAAAAACTTCCAGAAAAACATCTACCATCTAAACGTACAAAAAACGCCATCTAATTGCAAGGGAAAACATCCTTATCTGGATGTAAAACATTCAAAGTGGCAACACTGCTCCTGTAGCAAACTAAAGACAAAACTGAGTGTGACATCAACGTAGGCAAAAGAACACAGCTGTGCTACTTATAAGCCACGGCTGCTCCCCTATCAAATAGGTCTTGTTCCACATTTTATTTTTTTATTATTATTGTTATTGTTATTATTATTATTAATCCCTTAAAAACCCCTTTTTCAAAAATGACCTTGGCTCCCAGGTCGACCCAGCCTTGAGTGGGTACCAGGTGCAGTCCCGGGAAGTAAAGGCGGCCGGCGTGATGCTGACCACGTAATCCATCTTGTGGGGATTGGTCTATAAAAATATAGGTCTAGTCCTATACGCCCTATACGCAAAGAGGCGTGGAAAAGGGACCTTCACTTTACTAATTGAAATAATGCAGTTATCTTTGGCAATGGAAACGGTAAGCGGCGATAGCAACCCTTACATGCGCAGGTCGCCTCTGACTATGCTTACAGTCTGTCTGCTACATCATCATCATGTAGCAGGTCCTTTGCAGAACGTCGCTCTCATCACAGTCTGCCTGAAAGAAACTCGCTCTCGCCAGTTCTCCCGAATCATGTACTTTCATACTCAAGGAGTCATATCCTGTGCCCATCTTCGTGTCGGTCAGCCCCTGCCCCTTCTTTCTGGTACCATGCCTTCTGCTAATTTTTTTTCCCGATCCGTCGTGGCGTTTGATATGACCAGTCTGCTATATTCACGGTAATTATGTGCACACTGTAAATTTGCTTAAAGGGAAAGAGTGGTGGGAGGGGGGCATGTATATGTTTGCCCGGAGTGCTATGATGTCTTTCTATCTTAGCCATTAGCGATTAACAGAAAACATTCTGTCTGAAGATGAGACAAGCGACAGATACAGCCCTTTGCTCTATTGAGATATAAAAGATAAATGATGGCAACCCGCCGACTGAAAGCGAAGTATGATGCAGCCACGCGGATTAATCTGGGACATCGGCTGCATGCATATGGATTTCTGTGTCGTCAGTTACGGAAGGTTTGGCTGAGCCGTAAGCAGTCTTGGCTTTCATGGCTGCGTGTCTTGGCTGGCATGTTTAGAAGCAGAAATCTTGTAATTGATCCGTTATGTGGTACAGTATAAGGTTATTTGGTGCTTAGGCTGGTATATCTTCTTTTTCTTCTTATTTTTTTTCTGCTTCCTCTTTTTCTTTGTCGCGTTTACCGGCTGTGAACTCCGGTGGAAAGTCCTAGTTCGTCCACTTGTGAACTTTTAGCCTTGTTTCAGAACTTGCGTGTTGCTTGCACATCCGTTTTACAAATCTGACTTATTTATTCAAAGACTGTTGTTCCTCGGCTTTCAGACAGAAGCAGATGTGGTCAACATGCTATTGATAACTGGCTCTATGGGGAGCCAAGCTTAGTTCTGGTAAAAAAAAAAAACAATACAAGACAAAATCCCAATCGATGCAGACTTTTCTCTCACTCAAAACTTCAAAGACAGAAATGGCCGATCTGGGGCCAGCCTCTAATGTAGAGACGGTATTACAGTCTGACCCAGAAGTCGTGCCTAACTCTAAAAACAGATATTCCAGTAACCGTTGGGTGTCAGTTGTTAAAATGTGACATGCAACCTGTTCATTATCATGCCCTTGTTTAAAAAAAAAAAAAATTAACAAAACATTTAGTTTTTATTTTGTCTTATTTGTAGTATTAAAACAAAACAAAAAAGATACTCATTCAAAGCAAACAATCAGCATGCTTACGGTTAACTTAATAATGGAAACATCAGACTGCAAGATTTTTTCATAGGTGTTTCACTGTCAGGTGGTCAACTCCAGCAGTATCCATTAGCCTTCCATGACTTGTGGATTTTTTATTGTATGCAGGATAGGCTATCAAAATAATCATCATGCATCCCTGCACATGTAAACTAGTTTCAACACAATCTAACGCATGTGTCAATTACTAAATTGTCTATTTATTAAGTGGTACACCAATTTTTAGCCAAACAAGGGTAACAATAATTTACCGCTGTAAGAAAACAGTGCAATTATAAATCATCAAATCAAAATGGCATGGGGAACCTAAAGCTGTATACACAAATTCGTGTTGATCCGTACACGATTTTCCAGATATTATTTAACTGTGAGCTATCTTGACTTTTGAAACACACTATTTAAAAAAAAAAATATACATATATACTTTTTTTGAAAAAGTTTTAGTGAATATTTCCTACGGAGTCAAATCAATTTGTAACGTTAAAAATTTTAAAAACATAAGCATACACACACTTCCATAACTGTTTGGGTAGGTAGTTCTACCCCACCAGGACGTCACACACGCGATAAACACCCAGTGACACAAAGTGCCACCATGCGGATAAGGATCACCCGTGGAGAGGTCCCAGAAACCACTTTCAGTCGTTAGGCCATATCTATGCCTAGGCCCTAACTATGCCCTGGCTATATTCAGGGCCCCCGGCAGAAGCCAGGGTGGGGCTTCAAACGAAAAATTGCATCCAACATGGGGACGCCTGTTATGTCCAACAGAGAATGACCAACAACTGTTTATTCGTTTCTTCAGTAGTAGTAGTAGATTTCTACACCACCAGGACATCACACAAGCGATAAACACCCGATGACACAAAGTGCTATCATGTGGATGAGAATCACCCGTGGAGAGGTCCCAGAAACCGCGTTCAGCCATTATACCATATTTATGCTCGGGCTTTATTGTGGCCCCTGGCAATAGTCAGAGTAGGGCTTCAAAAAAATTAAAACTTGCATCTCAAAAGGAGATGACTGGATGCGCAATTATTCGTTTCTCTCTACTAAATGCGTAGTTATAGGATCAGTAGACACTCCCAGATCCTTAAAAGCAGTTACTACAGTGCGTTTTACAAGTCGTGCCCACATACTTTAACAGATATTTCAAAACCTGTACGGATCAACATGACTTTTTGCATGTGACCTTACATTTCCTATCTCTTGGGGCTTTTATAATTTCAACTGCACAAATGCTGCTGGTTTTCTTGAATCGGGAAATGTATTTAATTTTTGTGTGACTGATAATTTGTACACCCCTAAAAATGGAATATGCAGTCAATGACACATACGTGGAGATTATTTTTTTGAAATCACCCCACATATGCAGCCACATATGTGCTGTAATCAGTTTAATAGCCTATACCGCATACAATGAAACATTGTGTTCACGGAAGACTATTGTGGGAGACGACGAACTGAAAGTGACACATCGGTGACACAGGTGCAATTTGATATTTTGCTTTGGATCTGTGTCTCTGTTTTTGGACTTACTACAAATAAGAAAAAAAAAAAATAAATAAATGTTTGTATACCTTTATTTTTAACAAAAAAAAATTTTTTTTTTTTTTTACAAGGACACAATTGCTAACAAGTTGCATGCCAAATTTTAACAACTCACACCGAACGTTTACTACGTTACAGATTTTTTTTTTTAAGCTGAGCAGGAAACCTGGAACAGACTATAGTTAATTTATGTGGCACGTTTTCGAGTGAGTTGCAGAGCACGGATCATGGGCCAAGTTCTTACTGTTCATCTGAACATGATGTCTTCTGGCGCACTTTGGCGCTTTTTTTTTGTTCGAAACTAAACAACAGCTGTCACAAACGAGTACTGTAACCTAAGAAATTAGTGGCACATCGAGGCAGAGAATGTGTGCGAATGCCTGTGTTTCATTATCTGTGTGCGTGTGTTTGTGTTTGCACGCATGCGCGCATTTGTGTCTGTTAAGTTAGTTGCGTATCCTTTACAGGACGTTGCAGAACCAACCCCAGCATTTTTTTGGCTGTTGTAGTTTTTCTAGGCAAATTTACAGAAAGGAAATCAGTTAAATGTCAATGCCGATCAAATAAACATGAATGTATTTCAAGTGTCTAAAATCTGGGGAAAGCGAGAGGTAGGGAGGGAAGAGAGAGAGAGAGAGAGAGAGAGAGAGAGAGAGAGAGAGAGAGAGAGAGAGAGAGAGAGAGAGAGAGAGAGAGAGAGAGAGAGAGAGAGAGAGTCAAGTTTGAGAGAAAGACACCAACAGAGAGAAAAAAAAAACGACAAGCTTGAAAGAAAGAGAGACGGGGGGGGGGTGGGGGGGGGAGGGAGGGGGGAGGGGGGAGAAACGGCGAAAAGAATTGCGGAGCCTATTTTATTGTGCGTCATATATTTATTTGCGTCACACAGTTTACAGTGCCATCAATAATGTTTCATAAGGTAAAAAAAAATTACGGCAAACATACCGACCGACAGACAGACAGACAGGCAGGCAGACGGACGGACGGACAGATAGACAGACAAACAAGACAGACAAGACAGACAAGACAGACAAGACAGACATACAGACAAGACCAGACAGACAGACAGACAGACAGACAGACCGACCGACCGACCGACCGACCGACCGACCGACCGACCGACCGACCGACCGACCGACCGACCGACCGACCGACCGACCGACCGACCGACCGACCGACCGACCGACCGACCGACGACGACCGACCGACCGACCGACCGACCGACCGACCCGACCGACCGACCGACCGACCGACCGACCGACCGACCGACCGACCGACCGACCGACCGACCGACCGACCGACCGACCGACCGACCGACCGACCGACCGACCGACCGACCGACCGACCGACCGACCGACCGACCGACCGACCGACCGACCGACCGACCGACCGACCGACCGACCGACCGACCGACCGACCGACCGACCGACCGACCGACCGACCGACCGACCGACCGACCGACCGACCGACCGACCGACCGACCGACCGACCGACCGACCGACCGACCGACCGACCGACCGACCGACCGACCGACCGACGACCGACCGACCGACCGACCGACCGACCGACCGACCGACCGACCGACCGACCGACCGACCGACCGACCGACCGACCGACCGACCGACCGACCGACCGACCGACCGACCGACCGACCGACCGACCGACCGACCGACCGACCGACCGACCGACCGACCGACCGACCGACCGACCGACCGACCGACCGACCGACCGACCGACCGACCGACCGACCGACCGACCGACCGACCGACCGACCGACCGACCCGACCGACCGACCGACCGACCGACCGACCGACCGACCGACCGACCGACCGACCGACCGAGAGAGAGAGAGAGAGAGAGAGAGAGAGAGAGAGAGAGAGAGAGAGCGAGAGAGAGAGAGAGAGAGAGAGAGAGAGAGAGAGAGAGAGAGAGAGAGATAGATAGATAGATAGATAGATAGATAGATAGATAGATAGATAGATAGATAGATAGATAGATAGATAGATAGATAGATAGATAGATAGATAGATAGATAGATAGATAGATAGATAGATAGATAGATAGATAGATAGATAGATAGATAGATAGATAGATAGATAGATAGATAGATAGATAGATAGATAGATAGATAGATAGATAGATAGATAGATAGATAGATAGATAGATAGATAGATAGATAGATAGATAGATAGATAGATAGATAGATAGATAGATAGATAGATAGATAGATAGATAGATAGATAGATAGATAGATAGATAGATAGATAGACTGCAAGAAAAAGACAATTGATTCACCCATTTAACTGTGCGTTATTTAATGTTGTGCAAATCCCTCTCATCATCATGACGTCATCAGGAAGCGAGTAACGTTACAGTGTACGTCAAGCGTTTGGCTTCGTAAATTCCATTTTGACGCATTTTGGAAGTTTGTTTTTTCTTTTCCTAGCCGGAAGCAGGCTTAAATAGGGCAGGTCATATTTCATGCAAACAAAACAACAAAATATATTGACTCTCAAGAGTATAAGAAAGAAAAGAGAAAAGAGTTAGGTAAAGACGGTTTTGTTTCAGAAAAATATTCAAAAGACATATAATTCGTTGATTGTCACATAGGGCTCTTCGCTAATTTCTCCATTCGGTATAGTAATTTCAATATCGTGAAATATTCATGTGCAATGTGCTAAAGCAGCTGGGCTCGCGAGGAAACGAGCGCAAACCGTCACTAAAACAACTGGGCGAAGCTGCTGAAAGAGCTTCGAGCTGGCTCTGGACGCAAAGAAACGTCGTGGGGGATGGGCTTCGGTAGACTGGTCCGAGTCTATATTGAAAAAAAACGTCTTATCTATTTAAAGCTAAAGTGTCCGAATTGTCTGACAATGTTCCCCTGTCGATTGTCAGAATCTAAATGTTAAGTCTAACATCTGTCCGATAAAACAACCGAAAGCTTGTCACTATGGTCGTAAGGTAATCAGCTGATCTGATTTGCTACCGCAGCGACAAATCGATCTTTCTCACGATACCTGTTACAAATCAAAATATCGTCATGTCCCTGTCCCAGATATCCGGTAAAGTGCAGCAGGGAAATATCGAGGTCTGGGGGTCATGACCCAGGTCGGCCCACCTTTCGAGATTGTATAGGATGTTAATGAGCCGAAACAATCGTCGAGAAATCTTTCGAATGATGATCGGTGGACCCCTGTTGTATATGTTTCCCTGTGGAGTTCTTCTTATTATTATCGTGGATAGGATCCAGGACCGATTGCTTCTCTCATCAACGTTCTCCTTAGAGTTTCTCTTGGACGCCCTCGCTTCCTCAGTTTGTCTATTTTCGATCTTTAACTGAGGGCTTAATGGCGGAACAAAAGCGATAACAGCTGTTAAACAATGCAAAGAACTGGTACAGCAGTGTCATCACCTAGAGCTTATTAGACAGCCCAATCAGTGGCAACAACATCACCAACGAATGGCAAAATAAGGAACACATCTTCTAATCAGATCCAAACCTGCACAATGAGACGGACACTGCCTGGCCAGTCAGGTAGACAAGGAAGACATAAAGTAAAGCACTAAACAATATGTAGTGAAAAAGCAACACAGTTAGTTGCTATAATTATAACCGATATTGACAGGAGCGAGGGTAGTTTCCTTGTCAGAGGTTGAACGTGGCTAAATGAAATCGATCGACCGATCGATTAGAGTTCAACACCACTTGTGGACACCAACAGCCACCCCACCCGTCCCCCCGCATTCAACAATCTTCTCTAAGCAGTAGAGTTCAATAGCAGGGAAGCTCTGATTCCAGTGCACACCAGCATTGCGCTTGCCACCCCATCAACAATTTCCCATTAGCTCTAGAATTCAATGGCACGGAAGTTCTTGTGCTCGTGCATAACAGCTCCCACCTCTTCAACAATCTCCCATTAGCACTAGATTTCAATAGCACATAAAGGCTGATAATCATGCACACCGGTCTCCTTCCTCCTCCTCTTTTTTTCCACTAACAACTCTCCCCGGGTATTAGAGTACTGGTCCTAACAACCGCTTGTTTTGGTGCAAAATAATAATTCTTAATGCCTGGCTCGCTAGCGTAGTTGGGTAAACCTGACTTTGTGGCGAGCCGGTGACGAACTCTTTGTGGTCCGTATTCACGCCCGGGCAGAAAAGCCACATTTCTCCCAGATTTACGGTACCTATCGTGGAATCAAGGCCGAAGAGTGGCGATATCCATAGTAACGAGCCAAAGAGTTAACAACTCATGGTTTCTGGATACTTAAAAAAAATCTTAACAAACATACTTGGCACAAAAAACGCAGGCCATAGTTATAATCAAAACTGCTCGCGGTAGGTTGTGCGTGATCGATCTGTGGTTTCGTCTCCATAAATAGATGGATGGATCGGTGCTTGTTCTCTGTTTGTCTTTTCTCCAAATGTTTCCAATATAGAGCCATCTTGTCTACCTTTTAACTGTTGATACTAGTGGTTATCCAATAATTTTACGTATTTCTTCATTCCTCTTGAATTTATCTCACTATTATTTCACAAACATTATTTCCATGTTGTTAGCGGTTCTGAAACTTTATTTGACATATCTGCCTTGTAATCCATACTGGGTGGAAATGTTTTAATCAAGAGAGTAGAAATTAGATAGCTAAACACATGGGACGATAACATCAAAAAGCAAGATATAAATAGCGAAACAAATGGGAGAAAAACATACAGAAGCAAGAGACAGATAACTAAACAATGTTAAGATAACAAGGAGAAGCGATATATAGGTGAAAAAATACTAAGAAAACCTCAAGAAGCAAGGAGTAGAAAGCTCAACGAATGGGAACGAAACGTCAAGAAGCTAGAAGTAGACAGCCAAACTAATAGGAAGAAAGGGTAAATAAGCAAGGAGTAGAGAGCCAAACTAATAGGAAGAAAGGGTCAAAAAGCAAGAAGTAGACAGCCAAACAAATTGTAAGAAAATATCAAGAAACAAGGAGTAGACAGCCAAACTAATTGGAAGAAAGGGTCAAGAAGCTAGAAGTAGATTGCCAAACTAATAGGAAGAAAGGGTAAAGAAGCTAGAAGTAGACAGCCAAACTAATAGGAAGAAAAGGTCAATAAGCAAGAAGTAGACAGCCAAACTAATTGTAAGAAAATATCAAGAAACAAGGAGTAGACAGCCAAACTAATAGGAAGAAAGGGTCAAGAAGCTAGAAGTAGACAGCCAAACTAATAGGAAGAAAGGGTCAATAAGCAAGAAGTAGACAGCCAAACTAATTGTAAGAAAATATCAAGAAACAAGGAGTAGACAGCCAAACTAATTGGAAGAAAGGGTCAATAAGCAAGAAGTAGACAGCCAAACTAATAGGAAGAAAGGGTCAATAAGCAAGAAGTAGACAGCCAAACTAATAGGAAGAAAGGGTCAAGAAGCTAGAAGTAGACAGCCAAACTATTAGGAAGAAAGGGTCAATAAGCA
This sequence comes from Candidula unifasciata, assembly GCA_905116865.2. NCBI lineage: Eukaryota > Metazoa > Mollusca > Gastropoda > Stylommatophora > Geomitridae > Candidula > Candidula unifasciata. The sequence continues at coordinate 1,803 of CAJHNH020004712.1, read as the reverse complement.
AGAAGTAGACAGCCAAACTAATTGTAAGAAAATATCAAGAAACAAGAAGTAGACAGCCAAACTAATAGGAAGAAAGGGTCAAGAAGCTAGAAGTAGACAGCCAAACTAATAGGAAGAAAGGGTCAAAAAGCTAGAAGTAGACAGCCAAACTAATAGGAAGAAAGGGTCAATAAGCAAGAAGTAGACAGCCAAACAAATTGTAAGAAAATATCAAGAAACAAGGAGTAGACAGCCAAACTAATAGGAAGAAAGGGTCAAGAAGCTAGAAGTAGACAGCCAAACTAATAGGAAGAAAGGGTCAATAAGCAAGGAGTATACAGCCAAACAAATTGTAAGAAAATATCAAGAAACAAGGAGTAGACAGCTAAATAAATAGGAAGAAAGCTTTAAGAAGCAAGCAGTAGACTGCTAAACAAATGAAAAGTTTACATCAAAATCAAGAGGCAGACCGGTAAACAAATGGGAGGATAACATTAAGAAGCAAGAGGTGGAAAGCTAAACAAATGGGACGAAAAAAAAGAAACAGTTGGAGATCCACGTCAACCTAGTTTTTGTGTGCAGACTAAATCTGATTTCTTCGGCCTTATTCCAATTTAAAAGCAACTTTTTTTCCCACTGTGTCGTGCCCTCAGCTTAGAACTATACGACACAAGAGACCATACCATCAGGGGCGCAGCGGAACATAGGTGCTCAGGAACTTTCACGCTCCCATCCTTTCCCTTAAGCATCCTTTCTTCTCTACTTCCCCCACCACACAAACACACAAACACACATACACACACATATACACACACACCCTGCAAAGAAACTTTGTCGAGGTACTAAAAGATAGCCTTAAACACATATAGATGTTATGTTTAGATATGTTTACATATTTAATACTATTTCAAATATATCACTATAGCCCTGTGGGTTATAGGGCCCAATTGTGGGAAAACAGAAATAGATTCACTACCTACCTAATTAACATGTCGTAAGATTCGACTACACGGAGTGTGTCTGCCTGAGAGGCAAGGAAGCAGCAATCTGCAAACATACAAGCCAGATCTGTTAAACGGATGTTCACGCAACACTCAGGTTCCGGAACAAGTCTAGACACATATGTGCTGTAATCAGTTTAATAGCCTATACCGCATACAATGAAACATTGTGTTCACGGAAGACTATTGTGGGAGACGACGAACTGAAAGTGACACATCGGTGACACAGGTGCAATTTGATATTTTGCTTTGGATCTGTGTCTCTGTTTTTTGGACTTACTACAAATAAGAAAAAAAAAAAAAAAACTAAATGTTTGTATACCTTTATTTTTAACAAAAAAAAATTTTTTTTTTTTTTTTACAAGGACACAATTGCTAACAAGTTGCATGCCAAATTTTAACAACTCACACCGAACGTTTACTACGTTACAGATTTTTTTTTTTAAGCTGGGCAGGAAACCTGGAACAGACTATAGTTAATTTATGTGGCACGTTTTCGAGTGAGTTGCAGAGCACGGATCATGGGCCAAGTTCTTACTGTTCATCTGAACATGATGTCTTCTGGCGCACTTTGGCGCTTTTTTTTGTTCGAAACTAAACAACAGCTGTCACAAACGAGTACTGTAACCTAAGAAATTAGTGGCACATCGAGGCAGAGAATGTGTGCGAATGCCTGTGTTTCATTATCTGTGTGCGTGTGTTTGTGTTTGCACGCATGCGCGCATTTGGTGTCTGTTAAGTTAGTTGCGTATCCCTTTACAGGACGTTGCAGAACCAACCCCAGCATTTTTTTGGCTGTTGTAGTTTTTCTAGGCAAATTTAC